>JARQOD010001869.1:0-88637 GCA_033576555.1 Oophaga sylvatica | reverse complement strand
GAAATGAAGCTTCAGTATCATCACAGAGATCATAGCTGAGAGTTACATGGAGGGAGGAGGAGGATCCCCAGCAGCACAGAGGATGTCAGGAGAGGAGGAGATCACAGCTGAGAGTTACATGGAGGGAGGAGGAGGATCCCCAGCAGCACAGAGGATGTCAGGAGAGGATATCACAACTGAAAGTTGCATGGAGGGAGGAGGAGGATCCCCAGCAGCACAGAGGATGTCAGGAGAGGAGGAGATCATAGCTGAGAGTTACATGGAGGGAGGGGGAGGATCCCCAGCAGCACAGAGGATGTCAGGAGAGGAGGAGATCACAGCTGAGAGTTACATGGAGGGAAGAGGAGGATCCCCAGCAGCACAGAGGATGTCAGGAGAGGAGGAGATCACAACTGAGAGTTGCATGGAGGGAGGAGGAGGATCCCCAGCAGCACAGAGGATGTCAGGAGAGGAGGAGATCACAACTGAGAGTTGCATGGAGGGAGGAGGAGGATCCCCAGCAGCACAGAGGATGTCAGGAGAGAAGGTCAAAGCTGAGAGTTACATGGAGGGAGGGGGAGGATCCCCAGCAACACAGAGGATATCAGGAGAGGAGGAGATCACAGATGAGAGTTACATGGAGGGAGGAGGAGGATCCCCAGCAGCACATAGGATGTCAGGAAAGGAGGAGATCACAGCTGAGAGTTACATGGAGGGAGAAGGAGGATCCCCAGCAGCACATAGGATGTCAGGAAAGGAGGAGATCACAGCTGAGAGTTACATGGAGGGAGGAGAAGGATCCCCAGCAGCACAGAGGATGTCAGAAGAGGAGGAGATCACATCTGACAGTTACATGGAGGGAGGAGGAGGATCCCCAGCAGCACAGAGGATGTCAGGAGAGGAGGAGATCACAGCTGAGACTTACATGGAGGGAGGAGGAGGATCCCCAGCAGCACAGAGGATGTCAGGAAAGGAGTAGATCACAGCTGAGAGTTACATGGAGGGAGGAGAAGGATCCCCAGCAGCACAGAGGATGTCAGGAGAGGAGGAGATCACAGCTGAGAGTTACATGGAGGGAGGAGGAGGATCCCCAGCAGCACAGAGGATGTCAGGAGAGGAGATCACAGCTGAGAGTTACATGGAGGGAGGAGGAGGATCCCCAGCAGCACAGAGGATGTCAGGAGAGGAGGAGATCACAACTGAGAGTTACATGGAGGGAGGAGAAGGATCCCCCGCAGCACAGAGGATGTCAGGAGAGGAGATCACAGCTGAGAGTTACATGGAGGGAGGAGAAGGATCCCCAGCAGCACAGAGGATGTCAGGAGAGGAGGAGATCACAACTGAGAGTTACATGGAGGGAGGAGGAGGATCCCCGCAGCACAGAGGATGTCAGGAGAGGAGATCACAGCTGAGAGTTACATGGAGGGAGGAGTAGGATCCCCAGCAGCACAGAGGATGTCAGGAGAGGAGGAGGTCACAGCTGAAAGTTACATGGAGGGAGGAGGAGGATCCCCAGCAGCACAGTGGATGTCAGGAGAGGAGGAGATCACAGCTGAGAGTTACATGGAAAGAGGAGGATGATCCCCAGCAGCACAGAGGATGTCAGGAGAGGAGGAGATCACAGCTGAGAGTTACATGGAGGGAGGAGGAGGATCCCCAGCAGCACAGAGGATGTCAGGAGAGGAGATCACAGCCGAGAGTTACATGGAGGGAGGAGGAGGATCCCCAGCAGCACAGAGGATGTCAAGAGAGGAGATCACAGCTGAGAGTTATATGGAGGGAGGAGAAGGATCCCCAGCAGCACAGAGGATGTCAGAAGAGGAGGAGATCACAGCTGAGAGTTACATGGAGGAAGGAGGAGGATCCCCAGCAGCACAGAGGATGTCAGTAGAGGAGGAGATCACAGCTGAGAGTTACATTGAGGGAGAAGGAGGATCCCCAGCAGCACAGAGTATGTCAGGAGAGTAGGAGATCACAGCCGAGAGTTACATGGAGGAAGGAGGAGGATCCCCAGCAGCACAGAGGATGTCAGGAGAGGAGGAGATCACAGCTGAGAGTTACATGGAGGAAGGAGGAGGATCCCCAGCAGCACAGAGGATGTCAGTAGAGGAGGAGATCACAGCTGAGAGTTAGATGGAGGGCGAGGAGTATCCCCACCCACAGAGGATGTCAGAAGAGGAGGAGATCATAGCTGAGAGTTACATGGAGGGAGGAGGAGGATCCCCTGCAGCACAGAGGATGTCAGGAGAGGAGGAGACCACAGTTGAGAGTTACATAGAGGGAGGAGGAGGATCCCCAGCAGTACAGAGGATATCAGGAGAGGAGGAGATCACAGCTGAGAGTTACATGGAGGGAGGAGGAGAATCCCCAGCAGCACAGAGGATGTCAGGAGAGGAGGAGATCAAAGCTGAGAGTTACATGGAGGGAGGAGGAGGATCCCCAGCAGCACAGAGGATGTCAGGAGAGGAGGAGATCACAGCTGAGAGTTACATGGATGGAGGAGGAGGATCCCCAGCAGCACAGAGGATGTCAGGAGAGGAGGAGATCACAGCTGAGAGTTATATGGAGGGAGGAGAAGGATCCCCACAGCACAGAGGATGTCAGAAGAGGAGGAGATCACAGCTGAGAGTTACATGGAGGAAGGAGGAGGATCCCAGCAGCACAGAGGATGTCAGTAGAGGAGGAGATCACAGCTGAGAGTTACATTGAGGGAGAGGAGGATCCCCAGCAGCACAGAGTATGTCAGGAGAGTAGGAGATCACAGCCGAGAGTTACATGGAGGAAGGAGGAGGATCCCCAGCAGCACAGAGGATGTCAGGAGAGGAGGAGATCACAGCTGAGAGTTACATGGAGGAAGGGGAGGATCCCCAGCAGCACAGAGGATGTCAGTAGAGGAGGAGATCACAGCTGAGAGTTACATGGAGGGCGGAGGAGTATCCCCAGCAGCACAGAGGATGTCAGGAGAGGAGGAGATAACAGCTGAGAGTTACATTGAGGGAGGAGGAGGATCCCCAGCAGCACAGAGTATGTTAGGAGAGTAGGAGATCACAGCCGAGAGTTACATGGAGGAAGGAGGAGGATCCCCAGCAGCACAGAGGATGTCAGGAGAGGAGGAGATCACAGCTGAGAGTTACATGGAGGGAGGAGGAGGATCCCCAGCAGCACAGAGGATGTCAGGAGAGGAGGAGGTCACAGTTGAGAGTAACATGGAGGGAGGAGGAGGATCCCCAGCAGCACAGAGGATGTCAGGAGAGGAGATCACAGCTGAGAGTTACATGGAGGGAGGAGGAGGATCCCCAGCAGCACAGAGGATGTCAGGAGAGGAGGAGATCACAGCTGAGAGTTACATGGAGGGAGGAGGGGATCCCCAGCAGCACAGAGGATGTCAGGAGAGGAGGAGATCACAGTTGAGAGTTATATGGAGGGAGGAGGATCCCCAGCAGCACAGAGGATGTCAGGAGAGGAGATCACAGCTGAGAGTTACATGGAGGGAGGAGGAGAATCCCCAGCAGCACAGAGGATGTCAGGAGAGGAGGAGATAACAGCTGAGAGTTACATGGAGGGAGGAGGATCCCCAGCAGCACAGAGGATGTCAGGAGAGGAGGAGATCACAGCTGAGAGTTACATGGAGGAAGAGGAGGATCCCCAGCAGCACAGAGGATGTCAGGAGAGGAGATCACAGCTGAGAGTTACATGGAGGGAGGAGGAGAATCCCCAGCAGCACAGAGGATGTCCGGAGAGGAGGAGATCACAGCTGAGAGTTACATGGAGGGAGGAGGATCCCCAGCAGCACAGAGGATGTCAGGAGAGGAGATCACCCCTGAGAGTTACATGGAGAGAGGAGGAGGATCCCCAGCAGCACAGCGGATGTCAGGAGAGGAGGAGATCACAGCTGAGAGTTACATGGAGGGAGGAAGAGGATCCCCAGCAGCACAGAGGGTGTCAGGAGAGGAGATCACAGCTGAGAGTTACATGGAGGGAGGAGGAGGATCCCCAGCAGCACAGAGGATGTCAGGAGAGGAGATCACCCCTGAGAGTTACATGGGGAGGAGGAGGATCCCCAGCAGCACAGAGGATGTCAGGAGAGGAGGAGATCACAGCTGAGAGTTACATGGAGGGAGGAAGAGGATCCCCAGCAGCACAGAGGTGTCAGGAGAGGAGATCCAGCTGAGAGTTACATGGAGGGAGGAGGAGGATCCCCAGCAGCACAGAGGATGTCAGGAGAGGAGATCACAGCTGAGAGTTACATGGAGGGAGGAGGAGGATCCCCAGCAGCACAGAGGGTGTCAGGAGAGGAGGAGATCACAGCTGAGAGTTACATGGAGGAGGAGGATATCCAGCAGCACAGAGGATGTCAGGATATAATTGAATGTAGTAGTAGAGGGTGCTGGCTCTCAGCAGCACAGAGTATTTCAGTGCCTGCTGTAACATGTCACTTTGTAGTGTCTCCCCCTAATCCGATGTTTCCGGCCCACAATAATCTGGGATTAGCAGAATTGTGGTTTCCTAGAATGCAGATAGTAATATGCAGTCCTGTTAGTGGCGCCCGCAGGTCTCTCTGTGTATACAGTGATAACTCATGGTCCGCTCTCAGCCCGCAGGCCTCTCTCTGTATACAGTGATGACTCACAGGCCGCTCTCACCCCGCAGGTCTCTCTCTGTATACAGTGATGACTCACGGGCTGCTCTCAGCCCGCAGGTCTCTCTCTGTATACAGTGATGACTCACGGTCCGCTCTCACCTTGCAGGTCTCTCTCTGTATACTTATCAAAAACCTGACCAGCACATCCAAAAATAGACCTAATGTGAACAGGTGCTAAACCTAGAGTCACCAACTCATGCACATTCAAGAAAAAAGGAAGCACACTGCAGCGCTATAGCTTGCAGACACAAAATATGAAAAATGAATTGCATCACTGCCTTAGAAATATGAAAAATTGAGAAGTCTTAGCACATAAAATGGCCAATTTAGGTGTACCTGGAAGACACGTTAAGGCTCTTCTTGTACACATAAATTGGCCATTTTATGCGCTAAGACTTCTCAATTTTTCATATTTCTAAGGCAGTGATATTTAGACTTGAAATATTTTTCTATCTACTGGCTAACACGGTACGAAGATACACATCTTTCCTATATCATAAGGCAGTGATGCAATTCATTTTTCATATTTTGTGTCTGCAAGCTATAGCGCTGCAGTGTTACCTTTTTTTCTTGAATGTTCATGAGTTGGTGACTCTAGGTTTAGCACCTGTTCACACTGAATCTATGTTTGGATGTGCCGGTCAGTTTTTTGATATGTATTCATTTACCTTCTGCCTGAGCACTCCACCTGTTGGTCACAGGCTTTTTAATTACACCAGGTTCATTACCCTCCACAGAGATGTAGATTTTAGTCTGGAGAGAGGATTCATACGTTCCTATGCAGACAGACTTTTCTAAGTGAGGATTGGCATTAGTTAGGACCTGGAATACGAGAAGAGCCTTCCAGGTACACATAAACTTCTAAATTTTTCATATTTCTCATGGTCCGCTCTCACCCCGCAGGTCTCTCTCTGTATACAGTGATGACTCACAGGCCGCTTTCAACCCACAAGGTCTCTCTCTGTATACAGTGATGACTCACGGGCCGCTCTCGTCCCGCAGGTCTCTCTCTGCATACAGTGATGACTCACGGGCCGCTCTCGCCCCACAGGTCTCTCTCTGTATACAGTGATGACTCACGGGCCACTCTCGTCCCGCAGGTCTCTCTCTGCATACAGTGATGACTCACGGGCCGCTCTCGCCCCACAGGTCTCTCTCTGTATACAGTGATGACTCACGGGCCGCTCTCGCCCCGCAGGTCTCTCTCTAGTGGTCGGGCTGGTTCTCTACATTTCTAGCATTAATGATGAGCTCCTGAATCGTCCGCGGGAAGCGGAGTCCGTCTTCAGCTACAAGTATGGCTGGTCCTTCGCCTTCGCTGCCATCTCCTTCCTGCTGACGGAGGTAGGTGGCGGATGATGGGGGTCATTGTACAGCAGCGGTGAGGTGCTGATAACGGGGTGTCTTCCACAGAGTGCAGGAGTGATGTCCGTCTATCTGTTCATGAAGCGGTACACGGCTGAGGACGCCTACCGGCCGCACCCTGGCTACTACCGGCCGCGGCTCAGCAACTGCTCCGACTACTCCGGCCAGTTCCTGCACCCCGAGGCCTGGGCGAGGGCCGCAGCCCCTCAGATATCTCCAGTGAGGCCTCGCTGCCCATGGGCTCCAACTACCCGGCACTGCTGAAGTGCCCCGACTACGACCAGATGTCGTCCTCCCCCTGCTGAGCCACCCGGACCCCTAGGACTCATCCGCCGCCCCCACACGTCGAAGGGTCCACCAGATCCGGACACAGGGGACCCAGCCGCACACGAGCCCCCCGTAGGTAGGAAACCAGCACTGCAGAGCCGCAACCGGGCCAAGAGTCCAACACCCCCAGAGGCATCCACAGTGTAGGGAGTGGGTCCGCCACAGTGGAAGGACACGCGCTCCTGGTATACTCCTCCAGAGCTGCACTCACTATTGTTACATCATTTCTTATCCTCCAGTCACCTCCAGAGCTGCACTCACTATTCTGTTACATCATGTCTTATCCTCCAGTCACCTCCAGAACTGCACTCACTATTGTTACATCATTTCTTATCCTCCAGTCACCTCCAGAGCGGCACTCACTATTCTGTTACATCATGTCTTATCCTCCAGTCACCTCCAGAGCTGCACTAACTATTCTGCTGTTACATCGTGTCTTATCCTCCAGTCACCTCCAGAGCTGCACTCACTATTCTGTTACATCATGTCTTATCCTCCAGTCACCTCCAGAGCTGCACTAACTATTCTGCTGTTACATCGTGTCTTATCCTCCAGTCACCTCCAGAGCTGCACTCACTATTCTGCTGCTACATAATTTCTTATCCTCCAGTCACCTCCAGAGCTGCACTCACTATTCTGCTGTTACATCGTGTCTTATCCTCCAGTCACCTCCAGAGCTGCAGTCACTATTCTGCTGTAATATCGTGTCTTATCCTCCAGTGCTGCAGCCAGTATTCTGTTACATCATGTCTTATCCTCCAGTCACTTCCAGAGCTGCACTAACTATTTGCAGTTATATCGTCTCTTATCCTCCAGTCACCTCCAGAGCTGCACTCACTATTCTGCTGTTACATTGTCTTAACCTCCAGTCACCTCCAGAGCTGCAGTCACTATTCTGCTGTAACATTGTGTCTTATCCTCCAGTCACCTCCAGAGCTGCAGCCAGTATTCTGTTGCATCAAGTCTTATCCTCCAGTCACTTCCAGAGCTGCACTATTTGCAGTTATTTAGTCTCTTATCCTCCTGTCACCTTCAGAGCTGCAGTCACTATTCTGCTGTCACATTGTGTCTTATCCTCCAGTCACCTCCAGAGCTGCAGTCACTATTCTGCTGTAACATTGTGTCTTATCCTCCAGTCACCTCCAGAGCTGCACTCACTATTCTGCAGTTATATCGTCTCTTATCCTCCAGTCACCTCCAGAGCTGCACTCACTATTCTGCTGTTACATTGTCTTATCCTCCAGTCACCTCCAGAGCTGCAGTCACTATTCTGCTGTTATATCGTGTCTTATCCTCCAGTCACCTCCAGAGCTGCACTCACTATTGTTACATCATTTCTTTTCCTTCAGTCACCTCCAGAGCTGCACTCACTATTCTGTTACATCATGTCTTATCCTCCAGTCACCTCCAGAGCTGCAGTCACTATTCTGCTGTTACATCATGTCTTATCCTCTAGTCACCTCCAGAGCTGCACTCACTATTGTTACATCATTTCTTATCCTCCAGTCACCTCCAGAGCTGCACTCACTATTCTGTTACATCATGTCTTATCCTCCAGTCACCTCCAGAGCTGCACTCACTATTCTGCTGTTACATCGTGTCTTATCCTCCAGTCACCTCCAGAGCTGCAGTCACTATTCTGCTGTTACATCATGTCTTATCCTCCAGTCACCTCCAGAGCTGCACTCACTATTCTGCTGTTACATCGTGTCTTATCCTTCAGTCACCTCCACAGCTGCACTCACTATTCTGCTGTTACATCATGTCTTATCCTCTAGTCACCTCCAGAGCTGCACTCACTATTGTTACATCATTTCTTATCCTCCAGTCACCTCCAGAGCTGCACTCACTATTCTGTTACATCATGTCTTATCCTCCAGTCACCTCCAGAGCTGCAGTCACTATTCTGCTGTTACATCAGGTCTTATCCTCCAGTCACCTCCAGAGCTGCAGTCACTATTCTGCTGTTACATCGTGTCTTATCCTCCAGAGCTGCACTCACTATTCTGCTGTTACATCGTGTCTTATCCTCCAGTCACCTCCAGAGCTGCAGTCACTATTCTGCTGTTACATCATGTCTTATCCTCCAGTCACCTCCAGAGCTGCAGTCACTATTCTGCTGTTACATCAGGTCTTATCCTCCAGTCACCTCCAGAGCTGCAGTCACTATTCTGCTGTTACATCGTGTCTTATCCTCCAGAGCTGCACTCACTATTCTGCTGTTACATCATGTCTTATCCTCCAGTCACCTCCAGAGCTGCAGTCACTATTCTGCTGTTACATTATGTCTTATCCTCCAGAGCTGCACTCACTATTCTGCTGTTACATCGTGTCTTATCAGCTGCACTCACTATTCTGCTGTTACATCGTGTCTTATCCTCCAGTCATCTCCAGAGCTGCACTCTCTATTCTGCTGTTACATCATTGTTGTGATTGCGGCTCTTGGTGTGACTAGAGGATGAGTTTCGACATTCTGGACTTCTGTTGGCGGCGTGCGTCTCTCGCCTGCTCTTAGGAGAGTTAATGAATTTATTACCAATCCGCTGAAGGAGATCGGTAACATTCATGTAGTGCGGCACCAAGGAGAACTGACAGGTGCCGGATTATCGGACTGTGAAGTCAGTCGCTCGCCCAGATTATTGGACTTTCTGGATCGGCATCTGCCGGATTATCGGACTTAATAATTAGGTGTGAGGATCCCAGACTGACTCCCTGGATAATAATAAAGTGCTGGATTATTGGACTTTCTAGATGATCAGCTTCCAGATTATTGTAGTTTTGTAGATTAGCGGCAGTGACCCTACAGGCGCCGGGTTATCAGACTGTCCTGTGTGATGGAGGATGAGGCCGGGATCACACATGCGAGGAAATCGTCCGACGCTCGCATGTGAAATCCCAGCTCTGGCACCGGCACTCCGGAGTGGAGCGAGCGGCTGCATGTAGTTATATGCACCTGTACACTCCACTCCCGAGTGCCGGTGCCAGAGCTGGGATTTCACATGCGAGCGTCGGACGATTTCCTCGCATGTGTGATCCTGGCCTGAGTGTGATGCCCGATCAGACCCTGGTAATGAATGGCAAAGGCTGAGGAATGATTGGTAGCGAGCCCCGAAGCATCGGACGAGGCGCTGCCGCTCATCGCGGTGTCTGGGTCTTGTGCTTTTTCTGTGATTTGCGCCTCGTCCTCACCTGGGTTGTTTTCGGTGTTGTGGGCAAAGTCTAATGTTTTCTCCTCTTTCATTGATTGCTCCTTTTTAAAAAAGTTGCATCGTCTGTACACAATGACTGCCCGTCGCCTCCATCATCAGTATCTAGTGACTTCCCATCGCCTCCACCATCGGTATCTGGTGAGCGCCTGTCTCCTCTATCATCAGTATCTAGTGATTGCCCATCGCCTCCACCATCGGTATCTGGTGAGCACCCATCGCCTCCACCATCGGTATCTGGTGAGTACACCCATCGCCTCCACCATCTGTATCTGGTGAGAGCCCATCGCCTCCACCATCGGTATCTGGTGAGCACCCATCGCCTCCACCATCGGTATCTGGTGAGAGCCCATCACCTTCACCATCTGTATCTGGTGAGCACCCATCGCCTCCACCATCGGTATCTGGTGAGAGCCCATCACCTCCACCATCTGTATCTTGTGAGAGCCCATCGCCTCCACCATCGGTATCTGGTGAGCACCCATCGCCTCCACCATCTGTATCTGGTGAGAGCCCATCGCCTCCACCATCGGTATCTGGTGAGCACCCATCGCCTCCACCATCGGTATCTGGTGAGAGCCCATCACCTCCACCATCTGTATCTGGTGAAGCCCATCACCTCCACCATCTGTATCTGGTGAGAGCCCATCGCCTCCACCATCGGTATCCGGTGACCTACTGTCCTGGAGCCCTGACCTCACATCCTACTCTGGTGACGGCAGCCGGCGGTCGGGAGCGACCTCACACCCGTGTTACATAGATACCCCTCCCCCACAGATGCCATATAGCGCACTATGTCCGCACCGCTGCCCACATTCTCCGGTAAATGAGGGGTGTCATTCGTGCGGAGATATAGGCACGACACTCTCTAGAGAGGCCCCATACAGTAGAGGCGGAGGGGAGCGCTACACCCCTGCAGGGTCCGGGACCCTCTCTGTAATCTCAATAAATCTGCTTTATGAGGATTTATTCTCCGAAATCCTAGAACATTTAGATGCAGCGGAAGAAAGAAAAGCACTCAGAATGGGTGATATAATCAGCGGGTGACAGGAGGCGGGGTGTGTCAGAATGGGTGATATAATCAGCGGGGTGACAGAAGGGGGTGTGTCGGTATGGGTGATATAATCAGCGGGGTGACAGAAGGGGGGGTGTGTCGGAATGGGTGATTAATCAGGGGGTGACAGGAGGCGGGGTGTCAGAATGGGTGATATAATCACGGGTGACAGGGCGGGTTGTGTCGGAATGGGTGATATAATCAGCGGGATGACAGAAGGCGGGTGTGTCGGAATGGTGATATAATCAGCGGGTGACAGGAGGGGGTGTGTCAGAATGGGTGAATATAATCAGCAGGTGACAGGAAGGAGGGGTGTCGAATGGGTGATAATAATCAGCTGGGTGACAGAGGCGGTGTGTCAGAAATTGTGATATAATCAGCGGGTGACAGAAGGCGGGTGTTCGGAATGGGTGATATAATCAGCGGGCGACAGAGGCGGTGTGTCGAATCGGTGATATAATCAGCGGGGTAACAGAAGGCGGTGTGTCGGAATGGGTGGTATAATCAGCGGGGTGACAGAAGGCGGGTGTGTCGGAATGGGATGATATAATCAGCGGGGTGACAGAAGGCGAGTGGTGTCGAATGGGTGGTATAATCAGTGGGGCGACAGAAGGCGGGTGTGGTCGGAAATGAGTGATTATAATCAGCGGGTGACAGAGGCGGGTGTGTCGGAATGGTGATATAATCAGCGGGGTGACAGAAGGCGGTGTGTCGGAATGGGTGTGATATAATCAAGCGGGTGTGTCGGAATGGGTGATATAATCAGCGGTGACAGGAGGCGGTGTGTCGGAATGGGTGGTATAATCAGCAGGTGACAGAAGGCGGGTGTGTCGGAATGGGTGATATAATCAGCGGGTGACAGAGGCGGGTGTGTCGGAATGGGTGATATAATCAGCGGGTGACAGGAGGCGGGTGTGTCAGAATGGGTGATATAATCAGCGGGTGACAGAGGCGGGTGTGTCAGAATGGGTGATATAATCAGCGGGTGACAGGAGGCGGGTGTGTCAGAATGGGTGATATAATCAGCGGGTGACAGAGGCGGGTGTGTCGAATGGGTGATATAATCAGCGGGTGACAGAAGGCGGGTGTGTCGAATGGGTGATATAATCAGCGGGTGACAGAAGGCGGGTGTGTCGGAATGTGTGATATAATCAGCGGGTGACAGAAGGCGGGTGTGTCGGAATGGTGATATAATCAGCGGTGACAGAGGCGGTGTGTCGGAATGGGTGATATAATCAGCGGGGTGACAGAAGGCGGGTGTGTCGGAATGGTGATATAATCAGCGGGTGACAGGAGGCGGATGTGTCGGAATGGGTGATATAATCAGCGGGTGACAGAAGGCGGGTGTGTCGGAATGGGTGATATAATCAGCGGGTGTGTCGGAATGGGTGATATAATCAGCGGGTGACAGGAGGCGGGTGTGTCGGAATGGGTGGTATAATCAGCAGGTGACAGAAGGCGGGTGTGTCGGAATGGGTGATATAATCAGCGGGTGAAGGAGGCTGGTGTGTCAGAATGGGTGATATAATCAGCGGGGTGACAGGAGGGGGTGTGTCAGAATGGGTGATATAATCAGCGGGTGACAGGAGGCGGGTGTGTCGGAATGGAGTGATATAATCAGCAGGTGACAGAGGCAGGTGTGTCGAATGGGTGATATAATCAGCGGGTGACAGAAGGCGGGTGTGTCGGAATGGGTGATATAATCAGTGGGCGACAGAAGGCGGGTGTGTCGGAATGGGTGATATAATCAGCGGGGCGACAGAAGGCGGGTGTGTCGGAATGGGTGATATAATCAGCGGGGCGACAGAAGGCGGGTGTGTCGGAATGGGTGATATAATCAGCGGGGCGACAGAAGGCAGGTGTGTCGGAATGTGTGATATAATCAGCGGGCGACAGAAGGCGGGTGTGTCGGAATGGTGATATAATCAGCGGGGTGACAGAAGGCGAGTGTGTCGGAATGGGTGATATAATCAGTGGGGCGACAGAAGGCGGTGTGTCGGAATGGTGATATAATCAGCGGGTGACAGGAGGCGGATGTGTCGGAATGGGTGATATAATCAGCGGGGTGACAGAAGGCGGGTGTGTCGGAATGGGTGGATATAATCAGCGGGTGTGTCGGAATGGTGATATAATCAGCGGGTGACAGGAGGCGGTGTGTCGGAATGGGTGGTATAATCAGCAGGTGACAGAAGGCGGGTGTGTCGGAATGGGTGATTATAATCAGCGGGTGACAGGAGGCTGGTGTGTCGGAATGGGTGATATAATCAGCGAGGTGACGGGAGGCGGGTGTGTCGGAATGGGTGATATAATCAGCAGGTGACAAGGCGGGTGTGTCAGAATGGGTGATATAATCAGCGGGGTGACAGAAGGCGGGTGTGTCGGAATGGGTGATATAATCAGCGGTGACAGAGGCGGGTTGTCAGAATGGGTGATATAATCAGCGGGTGACAGGAGGCGGGTGTGTCAGAATGGGTGATATAATCAGCGGGTGACAGGAGGCGGGTGTGTCAGAATGGGTGATATAATCAGCGGGTGACAGGAGGCGGGTGTGTCAGAATGGGTGATATAATCAGCAGGGTGACAGAAGGCGGGTGTGTCGGAATGGGTGATATAATCAGCGGGTGACAGGAGGCGGGTGTGTCAGAATGGGTGATATAATCAGCGGGTGACAGAAGGCGGGTGTGTCGGAATGGGTGATATAATCAGCGGGCGACAGAAGGCATGTGTGTCGGAATGGGGTGATATAATCAGCGGGGCGACAGAAGGCGGGTGTGTCGGAATGGATGATATAATCAGCGGGGTGACAGAAGGCGAGTGTGTCGGAATGGGTGATATAATCAGTGGGGCGAAAGAAGGCGGGTGTGTCGGAATGAGTGATATAATCAGTGGGAGACAGGAGGCGGATGTGTCGGAATGGGTGATATAATCAGCGGGGTGACAGAAGGCGGGTGTGTCGGAATGGTGATATAATCAGCGGGTGTGTCGGAATGGGTGATATAATCAGCGGGTGATAGGAGGTGGGTGTGTCGGAATGGGTGGTATAATCAGCAGGTGACAGAAGGCGGGTGTGGTCGGAATGGGTGATATAATCAGCGGGTGACAGGAGGCTGGTGTGTCGGAATGGGTGATATAATCAGCGAGGTGACAGGAGGCGGGTGTGTCGGAATGGGTGATATAATCAGCGGGTGACAAAAGGCGGGTGTGTCGGAATGGGTGATATAATCAGCGGGGCGACAGAAGGCGGGTGTGTCGGAATGAGTGATTTAATCAGTGGGTGACAGAAGGCGGGTGTGTCGGAATGGGTGATATAATCAGCGGGGGACAGAAGGCGGTGTGTCGGAATGGGTGATATAATCAGCGGGGGACAGAAGGCTGGTGTGTCGGAATGGGTGGTATAATCAGTGGGGCGACAGAAGGCGGGTGTGTCGGATTGGGTGATATAATCAGCGGGTGACAGGAGGCGGGTGTGTCGGAATGGGTGGTATAATCAGCGGGGCGACAGAAGGCGGGTGTGTAGGAATGGGTGGTATAATCAGCGGGGCGACAGAAGGCGGGTGTGTCGGAATGGGTGATATAATCAGCAGGGCGACAGGAGGCGGGTGTGTCGGAATGGGTGATATAATCAGCGGGGCGACAGGAGGAGGGTGTGTCGGAATGGGTGATATAATCAGCGGGGTGACAGAAGGCGGGTGTGTCGGAATGGGTGATATAATCAGCGGGTGTGTCGGAAAGGGTGATATAATCAGCGGGTGACAGGAGGCGGGTGTGTCGGAATGGGTGGTATAATCAGCAGGTGACAGAAGGCGGGTGTGTCGGAATGGGTGATATAATCAGCGGGTGACAGGAGGTTGTGTGTCGGAATGGGTGATATAATCAGCGGGTGACAGGAGGCGGGTGTCAGAATGGGTGATATATTCAGCGGGTGACAGGAGGCGGGTGTGTAAGAATGGTGATATAATCAGCGGGTGACAGGAGGCGGGTGTGTCAGAATGGGTGATATAATCAGCAGGGTGACAGAAGACGGGTGTGTCAGAATGGGTGATATAATCAGCGGGTGACAGAAGCGGGTGTGTCGGAATGGGTGATATAATCAGCGGGTGACAGGAGGCGGGTGTGTCAGAATGGGTGATATAATCAGCAGGTGACATAAGGCGGGTGTGTCGGAATGGGTGATATAATCAGCGGGGCGACAGAAGGCGGGTGGTCGGAATGGATGATATAATCAGCGGGGTGACAGAAGGCGAGTGTGTCGGAATGGGTGGTATAATCAGTGGGGCGACAGAAGGCGGGGTGTCGGAATGAGTGATATAATCAGCGGGTGACAGGAGGCGAATGTGTCGGAATCGGTGATATAATCAGCGGGGTGACAGAAGGCGGGTGTGTCGAATGGGTGATATAATCAGCGGGTGTGTCGGAATAGTGATATAATCAGCGGGTGACAGGAGGCGGTGTGTCGGAATGGGTGGTATAATCAGCAGGTGACAGAAGGCGGGTGTGTCGGAATGGGTGATATAATCAGCGGGTGACAGGAGGCTGGTGTGTCGGAATGGGTGAATAATCAGCGAGGTGACAGGAGCGGGTGTGTCGGAATGGGTGATATAATCAGCGGGTGACAGAAGGCGGGTGTGTCAGAATGGGTGATATAATCACGGGGTGACAGAAGGCGGGTGTGTCAGAATGGGTGATATAATCAGCGGGTGACAGGAGGCGGGTGTGTCAGAATGGTGATATATTCAGCGGTGACAGGAGGCGGGTGTGTCAGAATGGGTGATATAATCAGCGGGTGACAGGAGGCGGGTGTGTCAGATGGGTGATATAATCAGCAGGGTGACAGAAGGCGGGTGTGTCGGAATGGGTGATATAATCAGCGGGTGACAGGAGGCGGGTGTGTCAGAATGGGTGATATAATCAGCGGGTGACAGAAGGCGGTATGTCGGAATGGGTGATATAATCACGGGGCGACAGAAGGCATGTGTGTCGGAATGTGTGATATAATCAGCGGGCGACAGAAGGCGGGTGTGTCGGAATGGATGATATAATCAGCGGGTGACAGGAGGCGGGTGTGTCGGAATGGGTGGTATAATAGCGGGGTGACAGAAGGCGGGTGTGTCAGAATGGGTGATATAATCAGCGGGCGACAGAAGGCAGGTGTCGAATGGGTAATATAATCAGCGAGTGTGTCGGAATGGGTGATATAATCAGCGGGTGACAAAAGGCGGTGTGTCGAATGGGTGATATAATCAGCGGGTGTGTCGGAATGGGTGATATAATCAGCGGGGCGACAAAAGGCAGGTGTGTCGGAATGAGTGATTTAATCAGCGGGTGACAGAAGGCGGGTGTGTCGGAATGGGTGATATAATCAGCGGGGGACAGAAGGCGGGTGTGTCGGAATGGGTGATATAATCAGCGGGTGACAGAAGGCGGGTGTGTCGGAATGGGTGATATAATCAGCGGGGGACAGAAGGCGGGTGTGTCGGAATGGTGGTATAATCATGGGGCGACAGAAGGCGGGTGTGTCGGAATGAGTGATATAATCAGCGGGTGACAGGAGGCGGATGTGTCGGAATGGGTGATATAATCAGCGGGGTGACAGAAGGCGGGTGTGTCGGAATGGGTGATATAATCAGCGGGTGTCTCGGAATGGGTGAATAATCAGCGGGTGACAGGAGCGGGTGTGTCGGAATGGGTGGTATAATCAGCAGGTGACAGAAGGCGGGTGTGTCGGAATGGGTGATATAATCAGCGGGTGACAGGAGGCTGGTGTGTCGGAATGGGTGATATAATCAGCGGGTGTGACAGGAGGCGAGTGTGTCGGAATGGGTGATATAATCAGCGGGTGACAGAAGGCGGGTGTGTCGGAATGGGTGATATAATCAGCGGGGGACAGAAGGCTGGTGTGTCGGAATGGGTGGTATAATCAGTGGGGCGACAGAAGGCGGGTGTGTCGGATTGGGTGATATAATCAGCGGGTGACAGGAGGCGGGTGTGTGCGGAATGGGGTGGTATAATCAGCGGGCGACAGAAGGCGGGTGTGTAGGAATGGGTGGTATAATCAGCGGGGCGACAGAAGGCGGGTGTGTAGGAATGGGTGATATAATCAGCGGGGGACAGAAGGCGGGTGTGTCAGAATGGGTGATATAATCAGCGGGGCGACAGAAGGCGGGTGTGTCGGAATGGGTGATATAATCAGCAGGGCGACAGGAGGCGGGTGTGTCGGAATGAGTGATATAATCAGCGGGGCGACAGGAGGAGGGTGTGTCGGAATGGGTGATATAATCAGCGGGGTGACAGAAGGCGGGTGTGTCGGAATGGGTGATATAATCAGCGGGTGTGTCGGAATGGGTGATATAAACAGCGGGTGGCTACAGGCAGTGCAAGCTTCTCAGGATGCAGAGGCAGTGTGTGGATTGAGCTGTAGGCGGAGCTCTTGAGCAGGCCGGTTCAGGAGGGCAGCAAAGAAGATTCTCTCCAGAAAAAACTATGGACAGATGTATTCTGCAAAATACAGGCAGTGGCGGAGGACGGGGTAGTTATTTGTGATATAATCAGCGGGGTGACAGAAGGCGGGTGTGTAGGAATGGGTGATATAATCAGCGGGGCGACAGGAGGCGGGTGTGTCGGAATGGGTGATATAATCAGCGGGGCGACAGGAGGCGGTGTGTCGGAATGGGTGATATACAGTCATGGCCAAAAGTTTTGAGAATGACACAAATATTAATTTTACAAAGTCTACTGCTTCACTTTTTCTAATGGCAATTTGCATATACTCCAGAATGTTATAAAGAGTGATCAGCTTAATAGCAATTACTTGCAAAGTCAATATTTGGCTAGAAAATGAACTTTATCCCCCAAAACACATTTCAACATCATTGCAGCCCTGCCTTAAAAGGACCAGCTAACCTCTTTTCAGTGATTGCTCCATTAACACAGGTGTGGGTTTTGATGAGGACATGGCTGGAGATCAGTCTGTCATGATTAAGTAAGAATGACACCACTGGACACTTTAAAAGGAGGCTGGTGCTTGGCATCATTGTTTCTCTTCTGTTAACCATGGTTATCTCTAAAGAAACACGTGCAGTCATCATTGCAATGCACAAAAATGGCCTAACAGGGAAGAGTATCGCAGCTAGAAAGATTGCACCTCAGTCAACAATCTATCGCATCATCAAGAACTTCAAGGAGAGAGGTTCCATTGTTGCCAAAAAGGCTCCAGGCGCCCAAGAAAGACCAGCAAGCGCCAGGACCGTCTCTTAAAAGTGTTCCAGCTGCGGGATCGGGCTACCAGCAGTGCAGAGCTTGCTCAGGAATGGCAGCAGGCAGGTGTGAGTGCATCTGCACGCACTGTGAGGCGGAGACTCTTGGAGCAAGGCCTGGTCTCAAGGAGGGCAGCAAAGAAGCCACTTCTCTCCAGAAAAAACATCATGGACAGACTGATATTCTGCAAAAGGTACAGGCAGTGGACTGCTGAGGACTGGGGTAAAGTTATTTTCTCTGATGAATCCCCTTTTCGATTGTTTGGGACATCAGGAAAACGCCTCATTCGGAGAAGACAAGGTGAGCGCTACCACCAGTCTTGTCTCATGCCAACTGTTAAGCATCCTGAAACCATTCATGTGTGGGGTTGCTTCTCAGCCAAGGGAATCGGCTCTCTCACAGTCTTGCCTAAAAACACAGCCATGAATAAAGAATGGTACCAGAATGTCCTCCAAGAGCAACTTCTCCCAACCCTCCAAGAGCAGTTTGGCGATCAACAATGCCTTTTCCAGCATGATGGAGCACCTTGCCATAAAGCAAAGGTGATAACTAAATGGCTCAGGGAACAAAACATAGAGATTTTGAGTCCATGGCCTGGAAACTCCCCAGATCTTAATCCCATTGAGAACTTGTGGTCAATCATCAAGAGACGGGTGGACAAACAAAAACCTAAAAATTCTGACAAAATGAAAGCATTGATTGTGCAAGAATGGACTGCTATCAGTCAGGATTTGGTCCAGAAGTTGATTGAGAGCATGCCAGGGAGAATTGCAGAGGTCCTGAAGAAGAAGGGTCAACACTGCAAATATTGACTTGCTGCATTAACTCATTCTGTCAATATAAGCTTTTGTTACTCATATGTTTGCAATTATTATATTTCTGTCTGTGATAAAAACATCTGTCAAACACACAAAAACCAGAGGGCAGCAGATCATGTGAAAATGTAATATTTGTGTCATTCTCAAAACTTTTGGCTAATAGCGGCACACCACGGAGCTGTCATGGGGGCCCCGTGCCAGCGGAGCAGCAGCGGGTGACAGGAGGCAGGAACCCCTGTTCCCACTGCTGAAGAGAAATGAATATTCACTGCTTCCCACGCCCACATGGGCGTAGGAAGCAGTGAATATCATTTCACTTTAGCGGCTAAGATTTCCCTTATTTACCTCTCCTCGTTCCACCGCTGCGTCCTCGGGTCCTCTTGCTGCGATGTTCAGGCAGAGGGCGCGATGACGTGGTTAGTGCGCGCCGCGCCCTCTGCCTGAGCACTCACTGCTGGAGGACCCGGAAGACAGTGGCGCTCCGGTGGACCGGGTGACAGGTAAATCTCTCAGGTGCCGGGGCCCTGAGTGAGCAAGCACCGTCACCTGTCCCCCATAGCGCGCCAGTGTCCCCGTCTGCTCATGACACCGGCACCTGGCCCCCAGCGACGAGAAGTATGTCTTTTTTTTTTTTTTGTTGCAGCAGCTGCGACAGCATATGGGAAATATTCAATGCAGCATCTATGGGGACACAGTCTGTGGAGCATCTATGGGGGCACAGTCTGTGGAGCATCTATGGGGCATAATCTAAGGAGCATCTATGGGGGCACAATCTATGGAGCATCTATGGGGCATAATCTAAGGAGCATCTATGGGGCACAATCTATGGAGCATCTATGGGGCATAATCTAAGGAGCATCTATGGGGGCACAATCTATGGAGCATCTATGGGGGCACAATCTATGGAGCATCTATGGGGCATAATCTAAGGAGCATCTATGGGGGCACAATCTATGGAGCATCTATGGGGGCACAATCTATGGAGCATCTATGGGGGCATAATCTATGGAGCATCTATGGGGCATAATCTAAGGAGCATCTATGGGGGCACAATCTATGGAACATCTATGGGGGCACAATCTATGGAGCATCTATGGGGCATAATCTAAGGAGCATCTATGGGGGCACAATCTATGGAGCATCTATGGGGCACAATCTATGGAGCATCTATGGGGCATAATCTAAGGAGCATCTATGGGGGCACAATCTATGGAGCATCTATGGGGGCACAATCTATGGAGCATCTATGGGGGCATAATCTATGGAGCATCTATGGGGGCATAATCTATGGAGCATCTATGGGGGCACAGTCTGTGGAGCATCTATGGGGGTATAATCTAAGGAGCATCTATGGGGGCATAATCTAAGGAGCATCTATGGGGCATAATCTAAGGAGCATCTATGGGGGCATAATCTAAGGAGCATCTATGGGGGCATAATCTGTGGAGCATCTATGGGGGCATAATCTATGGAGCATATATGGGGGCACAATCTATGGAGCATCTATGGGGCATAATCTATGGAGCATCTATGGGGCATAATCTAAGGAGCATCTATGGGGGCACAATCTATGGAGCATCTATGGGGCATAATCTAAGGAGCATCTATGGGGGCACAATCTATGGAGCATCTATGGGGGCACAATCTATGGAGCATCTATGGGGGCATAATCTATGGAGCATCTATGGGGCATAATCTAAGGAGCATCTATGGGGGCACAATCTATGGAGCATCTATGGGGGCACAATCTATGGAGCATCTATGGGGCATAATCTAAGGAGCATCTATGGGGGCACAATCTATGGAGCATCTATGGGGGCACAATCTATGGAGCATCTATGGGGGCATAATCTATGGAGCATCTATGGGGGCATAATCTATGGAGCATCTATGGGGGCACAGTCTGTGGAGCATCTATGGGGGTATAATCTAAGGAGCATCTATGGGGGCATAATCTAAGGAGCATCTATGGGGGCATAATCTAAGGAGCATCTATGGGGGCATAATCTAAGGAGCATCTATGGGGGCATAATCTGTGGAGCATCTATGGGGGCATAATCTATGGAGCATATATGGGGGCACAATCTATGGAGCATCTATGGGGCATAATCTAAGGAGCATCTATGGGGGCATAATCTATGGAGCATCTATGGGGCACAGTCTGTGGAGCATCTATGGGGGCATAATCTGTGGAGCATCTATGGGGGCATAATCTGTGGAGCATCTATGGGGCATAATCTGTGGAGTATCTATGGGGGCACAATCTATGGAGCTTCTATGGAGGCATAATCTAAGGAGCATCTATGGGGGCACAATTTATGGAGCATCTATGGGGGCATAATCTATGGGGGCACAATCTATGGAGCATCTTGTGGGGCATAATCTCATTTTCCACCCTAGGCTTATACTCGAGTCTATAAGTTTTCCCAGTTTTTTGTGGCAAAATTAGGGGGGTCGGCTTATACTCGAGTATAGATGGTATCTATTATCTATATATATATATATATATATATATATAGCATTATACCCTATGAGGGGGGCAGCATTATCCTCTATGAGGGGGGCAGCATTATCCCCTATGGGGGGCAGCATTATCCCCTATGAGGGGGCTGCTTTATAATCTATGAGGGAGGCTACCCCAACTCCTGCTACATAATTAAGACATGTACTACCTTATATTATACCCTGATATTATCGTGTTTTTTGTGGTCTTGTATTTATTTCTATGTAGCTACATAGTGGGCCCCAAGAATGATTTTCTCTGGTGGGCCCAAGGTGTTCCAGTCCGACACTGGCGGTAGGCACCCCCACTCCTCGGCGGCTCGCCCTGATATACCTAAAAATCCCTATGACAGCAAAAATGTGTCTGAATACACCCCATTGCCCATGTAAAAAACAAAAAAAAATAAAAAAAATAGAAAAAATGAAAAAACAGAAAAAAATTTATGTATATTGAGAAAAGGGGTATTTCTATGTCTTTAATACAGGGACAGGGCTAGAGCAATAAGCAATTTTTAGCCACTTATAATCTGTATATACAGTACAGACCAAAAGTTTGGACACACCTTCTCATTTAAAGATTTTTCTGTATTTTCATGACTATGAAAATTGTAGAATCACACTGAAGGCATCAAAACTATGAATTATCACATGTGGAATTATACATTACACTTTACAAAAAAGTGTGAAACAACTGAAAATATGTCTTATATTCTAGGTTCTTCAAAGTAGCCACCTTTTGCTTTGATTACTGCTTTGCACACTCTTGGCATTCTCTTGATGAGCTTCAAGAGGTAGTCACCGGAAAGGGTCTTCCAACAGTCTTGAAGGAGTTCCCAGAGATGCTTATAACTTGTTGGCCCTTTTGCCTTTACTCTGCGGTCCAGCTCACCCCAAACATCTCGATTGGGTTCAGGTCTGGTGACTGTGGAGGCCAGGTCATCTGGTGTAGCACCCCATCACTCTCCTTCTTGGTCAAATAGCCCTTATACAGCCTGGAGGTGTGTTTGGGGTCATTGTCCTGTTGAAAAATAAATGATGGTCCAACTAAACGCAAACCGGATGGAATAGCATGCCGCTGCAAGATGCTGTGGTAGCCATGCTGGTTCAGTATGCCTTCAATTTTGAATAAATCCCCAACAGTGTCACCAGCAAAGCCCCCCCACACCATCACACCACCTCCTCCATGCTTCACGGTGGGAACCAGGCATGTAGAGTCCATCCGATCACCAAAGATCTCAAATTTGGACTCATCAGACCAAAGCACAGATTTCCACTGGTCTAATGTCCATTCCTCGTGTTCTTTAGCCCAAACAAGTCTCTTCTGCTTGTCGCCTGTCCTTAGCAGTGGTTTCCTAGCAGCTATTTTACCATCAAGGCCTGCTGCACAAAGTCTCCTCTTAACAGTTGTTGTAGAGATGTGTCTGTTGCTAGAACTCTGTGTGGCAATGACCTGGTCTCTAATCTGAGCTGCTGTAAACCTGCGATTTCTGAGGCTGGTGACTCTGATAAACTTATCCTCAGAAGCAGAGGTGACTCTTGGTCTTCCTTTCCTGGGGCGGTCCTCATGTGAGCCAGTTTCTTTGTAGCGCTTGATGGTTTTTGCAACTGCACTTGGGGACACTTTCAAAGTTTTCCCAATTTTTCGGACTGACTGACCTTCATGATGATGGCCACTCGTTTTTCTTTACTTAGCTGCTTTTTTCTTGCCATAATACAAATTCTAACAGTCTATTCAGTAGGACTATCAGCTGTGTATCCACCAGACTTCTGCACAACACAACTGATGGTCCCAACCCCATTTATAAGGCAAGAAATCCCACTTATTAAACCTGACAGGGCACAACTGTGAAGTGAAAACCATTCCCGGTGACTACCTCTTGAAGCTCATCAAGAGAATGCCGAGAGTGTGCAAAGCACTCATCAAAGCAAAAGGTGAAGATTGAAGAACCTAGAATATAAGATATATTTTCAGTTGTTTCACACTTTTTTGTAAAGTGTAATGTATAATTCCACATGTGTAAATTCATAGTTTTGATGTCTTCAGTATGAATGTACAATTTTCATAGTCATGAAAATACAGAAAAATCTTTAAATGAGAAGGTGTGTCCAAACTTTTGGTCTGTACTGTATATAGACAATATCATGAATGATCCCTTTCAGAAACATTAGCCTAAACAGGCCACAATACACAGATACAGATCAGTATAAAGTGTGGGTAAATAGGACGCAATATGCATATACTTGTCTCATTGTTCTAATAAAATCAAAAGGACAGAGATCCACAAAAAAAATTATGTAAACCACATCCGTAATAGGACTGCACACAATGAAATGCAATGTAAAAATGACAAAATATTTCAATAGTCCTGTAGTCATCTGAACTATGAGAAAAATATAGTCCAGTACTCATCATTCAATATGACAATCTACAGTATAAATATACATGGCGGAAAAACGTTTACAAACTATATAAAGCGGTTCTAGATGAAGCCAGCGAAGGACAACTGCTCATTGAGGCCCAAGAGAATCATTGACCTCAGTAGATGAATCCACCTCGTTTCTCTTTGATCAAGTTGTTTTATCCCAATCCCCTTGAGGGGGAAATGACCTCTATAAGCGCCAATGACATAGAGCCCAGATCATCCCCATGTACCGTATTTACATGGCGCGCGAGTGGCGTATCTCTGCCATGTCTAATGTCCCCAAGGTGTCCCCCGATGCGTACGCGTAGTTCACGCTTCGTCTTACCGACGTAATCCTTAGGGCAAGTACATGTGCAGAGATACACCACTCCTGTCGTCTTGCAATTAGCAAAGTGTCTCATATAAAATCTCCTTTTAGTTAAACATTTTGGAGGGTTTACAAAAGGAACAGTGTCCACATTTAAAAGTCCCAATGGATCTATTTGCCAACCACGTACTCTGTTTTTTAGGGGTAGGGGGAACAAAGTGGCTGTGGACAACAGTGTCCACAGCCGTAGGTTTACTATGAATGGTGGTATTCAATGAGCCATCATTAAGTCTAGAGGTTAGGACATCCAAGAAGGTGATGCTGTCAATAACGATCTTGTAGGTAAACATACCTCCCAACTTTTGAAGATGGGAAAGAGGGATAAAAGTTGCGGCGCGCATAGCGCGCCATGGTAATTTTTTAGCCATGCCCCGATCACACCCATTTCACAACTAGTCACACCCATGTCCACGCCCCAACCACACCCATTTAGTACTGGTAATCACACTGACTGGTACTGAGGGCACACTGGTACTGAGTAAAAGAAAGAAAGAACAGAGCGAGAAAAAAGAAAACAAAGAGAAAGGAGAGAGAGAAAGAAAGAGGGGAAAGAAAGAACAGAGAGAAAGTAGAGAGAAAGAAATAAACAAAGAAAGGGGAAAGAAAGAACAGAGATGGAGAAAGAAAGAAAGAAAGAAAGGAGGGGAAAGCAAGAAAGAACAGAGAGAGTAGAAAGAAATAAACAAAGAAGGGGAAAGAAAGAACAGAGAGAGAGAAAAAAAGAAAGAGGGGAAAGAAAGAACAGATACAGAGAAAGAAAGGAGAAAGAAAGAACAGAGAGGGAGGGAGAAAGAAAGGGGAAAGAAAGAACAGAGGGAGGGAGAAAGAAAGGGGAAAGAAAGAACAGAGGGAGGAGAGAAAGAAAGGGGAAAGAAAGATGGGAAAGAAAGAAACAGAGAGAAAGAAAGAGGGGACAGAAAAAAAGAACAGAGAGAAAAAAGAGGGTAAAGAAAGAAACAACAGAGAGGGAGAGAGAAAGAAGGGAAAGAAAGAACAAACAGATAGAGAAAGAAAGATGGGAAAGAAAGAACAGAGAGAAAGAAAGAACAGAGAGAGAAAGAAAGATTCTATAAAGATACTATAGCAGCCCGGCTCCCATTGCAGTGACCACCTGAGCGTCCCAGTGCAGGACAAATCATGATCCGCTCACATGGCCGACATCCCCGATTCCAAGGCAATCCCGCTGTCCACGCTGTCGGAGGACACAGTGATGGATCTGAAGTGCCTCCATGGTTCCGTCACAATCTCCTCCCAAAATTACCTAATTTCCGGTCATCTTCCAGCACGTCACTTCTGGTGGAACATCACGTGTGAGTTTTAAAGTGCTCCTCGTGGCTCCAGCATGTACTCCTGTGTCCACGGGAAAAGCTCCCGGCCGGGACAGCGGGGCAGACTCTCAAAATCGGGAGTGTTCCGCTGAATTTGGGATGGTTGGGAGGTATGAATGCTCCCCACCATACACCTTGCACACGCACAGCTCTGCACACCTCATACACACACGGTTCTGCTTTGTATGCCTCATACACACACGGCTCCGCTCCGTCCACCTCGCACACACAAGGCTCCACTCAGTATACACATGGCTCCACTCTGTACACACGCAGCCACGCTTTGTACACCTTGTACACACACGACTCCACTCTGTAAACCTTGTACACATGTGGCTTTGCAGCATACACCTCGTACACAAACGGTTCTGCTCCATACACCTCGTACACACCTGGCTCCACTACATATACACAAGGCTCCACTCCGTACACACACGGCTCAAGCACGGAGCCCTGTGTGTACGGAGCTGAGCCGCTCAGCTCCGTACACTTTGTACACACAGGGCTTCGTTTCGTTCACACACAGCACTACTACATCCACCTCGTACACACGGCTCCGCTCCATAAACCCCGTACACGTGCGGCTCCGAGCACCTCGTACACACGGCTCTGCTCCATCCAACTCGTACACACACTGCTCTGCTACATCCAACTCGTACACACAAGGCTCCGCTCCATCCAACTCGTACACACAAGGCTCCGCTCCGTACACACTACAGCACTGCTACATCCACCTCGTACACGCGCGGCTCCGCTCCGTGCACCTCGCACAAGCGTGGCTTGGCTCCGTGCACCTCGTACAGACGCAAGGCTCCGCTCCATCCAACTCGTACACACACGGCTCTGCTCCATCCAACTCGTACACACACGGCTCTGCTCCATCCAACTCGTACACACTACAGCACTGCTACATCCACCTCGTACACACACGGCTCCGCTCTTTACACCTCGTACACACATGGCTCCGCACACCTCATACACACGCGGCTCCGCTCCGTACACACGCGGCTCCGCTCCGTACACCTCGTACACACACGGCTCCGCTCTGTACACCTCGTACACACGCGGCTCCGCTCCATACACACGCGGCTCTGCTCCGTACACCTCGTACACACGCGGCTCCGCTCCGTACACACGCGGCTCCGCTCCGTACACCTCATACACACACAGCACTGCTACATCCACATTGTAAACCCCTCCTGACCCCACACAAACTTACCCTCATCCAGCACCATGACAACCAGCACAGCAAAGTCCTGCACACATACCGAGGAGCCTGATCATGTGACACCTAACTCCTCCCCTCCTGTGACCTCATCACAGGTCCTTTGCATGCAGAGGAGGACAGCTCAGCGTCGTCATTGCTGAATGTGAACGCCTGAGGTGGAGAGACAGGGAGGGCGAGGGTGGGGTGCATGGAGGGGCGTGGCGACTTCTCTCACTGCGGGAAACATAGCGTCCCGAGCGGGACAGCGGGTGGGTTAGAATCGGGACTGTCCTGCTCAATCCGGGACGGTTGGGAGGTATGGGTAAATACCATGCCCTCCTGAGTTGTATTGAGGTACTGTATGAACCCAACAAATGTCTCCTTTCCACAGGACGAGGATGTCGTCAATGTAGCGGACCCAGAAAATAATCCTGGGGCTCCGTATGTTATCCTCATCTCGGAAGACAAAAGTGTCCTCCAACCAGCCCAGGAGCAAATAAGCATATGTGGGGGCACAAAGGCCCCCATTGCTGTGCCCCTGAGCTGGTGGTAATATTGCCCTTTGAAGAGAAAATAATTCCGCTGCAGAACAAATAATGATAATAATAATCTTTACTTTTATATAATGCTAACATATTCTGCAGCGCTTTACAGTTTGCACACATTATCATCGCTGTCCCTGATGGGGCTCACAATCTACATTCCCTATCAGTATGTTTTTTGGAATGTGGGAGGAAACCGGAGTACCCGGAGAAAACCCACGCAAACACGGGGAGAGCATACAGACTCCTTGCAGATGTTGTCCTTGGTGGGATTCAAACCCAGCATTCCAGCAAAAACCAAGAAGTTCAAATAAAAAAAGTATTGTGTGGCCCAAGATGAATCCCTCTGCCACCTAGGTAAAATTTCACGGCCTTGAGGCCATCTTGATGTCGGATGCTACTTTACAGTGCCTCCACGTCTATGGAGGCAAAGATGGTGTCCGAGTCTACCGTGATACCTTCAAGTTTCATAAGCAGGTCACTTGTATCCCTGATGTAAGAGGGAAGGGCTATCACAAATGGTCGCAATAGTTTTGAGACAGGGCATCAACCCCTGAGACGATAGGGTGTTCTTTCAAAGGGCTGAAGCCTTGTGGATTTTTGGTAGTGCATAGAAGGTAGAAACAACAGGAAACTTGGGAAAAAAAGTCAAATTTGTTTTTAGAGATAAGATGGAGTTGAAGGGCCTGTGTGAGAATCCGTGACAGTTCAAGAGCATATTCTTTAGTGGGATCATTCCTGAGGATTTCATATGAGGACCTGTCCGAAAAAATTGAGAGACACATATCCGTATATTTAACAATGTCCATTATAACAACGTTATCGCCTTTGTCAGAAGGCTTGATTATAATAGAATTGTTATCTTTCAATCCATCAAGTGCCCTTCTTTTCAATATTTGACGAATTGGAACGGGTCGACTCAAAACCGGGATCTATGTTATTAATTTCCTCAGTCACAAGATTCAAAAATATCTCTATACTCCCATAATCACTAGAAGGTGGCATTCTGCTACTAATAGGTTTCAACTCCAAAAAAGGACCCTCACCAATTGCTCTACTCCCTTCTGCTGCCAGATCCGTGAGTAGCTCCAAAATCGGCCAGCTCCTCACGTGAGATCCCAAATTGTTGACATTTCTGTAAATCATTTTTTTATTTTTTTTTAAATGTCTCCACTTAAGTTTCCTAGTGAAATGATTAAGGTCCTTGATCCAGATAAAGGTCCTTGATCCAGATAAAGGGATCAAATCTGGTTGTAGGGTCCTTACTTAGCACTTTGTTTTCCATTACAGTAAGATCATATGAGGAAAGATTAATAATCTGATTCCTGCCATTATTTCTGTTGGTTCTTGAGGGTTTGATTCCTTAGATGATACGAGAGTCCACCCCGATCCTAAAAAGAGGACAAAGAGGAGGCAGAGGGACCTCTGGACCTTGGGAATAGTCTTAATAAGAACCCCCTAAGCGCAGATTCTAGATCAGAAAAATCAATATCGGAAGATGATACTTCCGTATTTGGTGTAGGTACAACCTGTAGAGAGGGATAGGCCTGTTTTTCTTTAAAACTCAGAACAATCTTTTACAAACCGTTTGTGTTTTCTATCTTTTATTGCCAAATGGAATCTCACCACTGCTACTGTTAATGTTTCCTCTCCGTTAGTGAACTCCGGATCAGTCCTTTAAGTTTAGAGGAGGTACTTTCAAGTGTCTTGCTTTCTTCGTCCACTAAAATTTGCATAAACCTCAGAGATGAAGAGATTGATTCCTCCTCCCACCTTTCCAAAAGTGTGGGGGAGCTACACCTAGGGGCTGGTACAAGGTGTATCCTTGGTCCAAGTGGTATGATCTTATGTTTAATATAATTGTCCAATGATTGAACCTCCCACCATGATTTAATATTGTTTTATAAGCACCTAAAAGGTCTGTGAAGAGGGTTTTTAAAGTAGGAGCAGTTTAGAGAGTCGCTAGTGCAATCAATGTCAGAAAAGACCTCCCTCGCATCATCCAACCACTTTAGTGTCCAGTGGTTACGGAAGGAAACCTGCCATAACACTCACAAAAAACAATAAGACAGGATCCTAGAAAAACAAAAATACCATGAAGCAAGGATCCCTAAAATATAACTTTTAATGAAAAAGTCTAAAACACATGCACAAAATTGTAGACAAGATAAAAAAATGGGCATCAATCAGGGTAAAAAAAGGGTATATGTATATACAGTACAGACCAAAAGTTTGGACACACCTCATTTAAAGATTTTTCTGTATTTTCATGACTATGAAAATTGTAGAATCACACTGAAGGCATCAAAACTATGAATTAACACATGTGGAATTATATACTTAACAAAGAAGTGTGAAACAACTGAAAATATGTCTTATATTCTAGGTTCTTCACCTTTTGCTTTGGTGACTGCTTTGCACACTCTTGGCATTCTCTTGATGAGCTTCAAGAGGTAGTCACCGGGAATGGTTTTCACTTCACAGGTGTGCCCTGTCAGGTTTAATAAGTGGATTTCTTACCTTATAAATGGGGTTGGGACCGTCAGTTGTGTTGTGCAGAAGTCTGGTGGATACACAGCTGATAGTCCTACTGAATAGACTGTTAGAATTTGTATTATGGCAAGAAAAAAGCAGCTAAGTAAAGAAAAACGAGTGGCCATCATCATGAAGGTCAGTCAGTCCGAAAAATTGGGAAAACTTTGAAAGTGTCCCCAAGTGCAGTTGCAAAAACCATCAAGCGCTACAAAGAAACTGGCTCACATGAGGACCGCCCCAGGAAAGGAAGACCAAGAGTCACCTCTGCTTCTGAGGATAAGTTTATCCGAGTCACCAGCCTCAGAAATCGCAGGTTTACAGCAGCTCAGATTAGAGACCAGGTCAATGCCACACAGAGTTCTAACAGCAGACACATCTCTACAACAACTGTTAAGAGGAGACTTTGTGCAGCAGGCCTTCATGGTAAAATAGCTGCTAGGAAACCACTGCTAAGAACAGGCAACAAGCAGAAGAGACTTGTTTGGGCTAAAGAACACAAGGAATGGAGATTAGACCAGTGGAAATCTGTGCTTTGGTCTGATGAGTCCAAATTTGAGATCTTTGGTTCCAACCACCGTGTCTTTGTGCAATGCAGAAAAGGTGAACGGATGGACTCTACATGCCTGGTTCCCACAATGAAGCATGGAGGAGGTGGTGTGATGGTGTGGGGGTGCTTTGCTGGTGACACTGTTGGGGATTTATTCAAAATTGAAGGCATACTGAACCAGCATGGCTACCACAGCATCTTGTTGCGGCATGCTATTCCATCCGGTTTGCGTTTAGTTGGACCATCATTTATTTTTCAACAGGACAATGACCCCAAACACACCTCCAGGCTGTGTAAGGGCTATTTGACCAAGAAGGAGAGTGATGGGGTGCCTCGCCAGATGACCTGGCCTCCACAGTCACCAGACCTGAGCCCAATCGAGATGGTTTGGAGTGAGCTGGACCGCAGAGTGAAGGCAAAAGGGCCAACAAGTGCTAAGCATCTCTGGGAACTCCTTCAAGACTGTTGGATGACCATTTCCGGTGACTACCTCTTGAAGCTCATCAAGAGAATGCCAAGAGCGTGCAAAGCAGTCATCAAAGCAAAAGTTGGCTACTTTGAAGAACCTAGAATATATAAGACATATTTTCAGTTGTTTCACACTTTTTTGTTAAGTATATAATTCCACATGTGTTAATTCATAGTTTTGATGCCTTCAGTGTGAATGTACAATTTTCATAGTCATGAAAATACAGAAAAATCTTTAAATGAGAAGATGTGTCCAAACTTTTGGTCTGTACTGTACATAAATCCCTGCAGTTGTTGACATACTGGTGGCAGCGGAGGGATAACTAAAATAAGCCCCCCTGCGGTAAAGTGTAAGGTTAACAGACTTATTTGCTGTGTTTTCATCACATAATGATGGCAGCAGTGGGATAATAGAGCACTAGTGATCTGGTCTGAGTAATCATTCCTCTCAAAAACTTGCACAGTTCTTGCGGGGACCCTGCAGCAAAAGTTTTGGAGAACGGACTCAGTGTTTATTAGTCCTGAGACAATAGTGATTGTGATTGCCCCCTCCCTTTCTCTTTGTTTTTCTATCCTTTTATTTGGCAACCATGGCTAAGATGGGAGAAGACTGGTATAGGGGCTTACCAAGGAAACTCTTATTACCATGTGCACGTGGAGGCAGCTTGACACCACAGGCAAAAACAAAGGCCAACTGGTCACGGCCCTGGTGCAACAGGAAAACGCCCAGAGCCCAGCGGGCACAGGAGCCGGCCCAAGTGGAGATGGTGCTGCTGCAGCGGCCTAACCACGGAATGCTGGTCCCACTTACCACCAGGGCGGGTTGGACCCCCACCTGCTGGCGGCCTTGGAACAACTCCCCGCCGAAGATACGTCGAAGATACAGACAGACGTCTGCAGCTGATCCATCAATCTCATGAGAGAACCGCCCAGCGAGAGGCTGAGCAGCAAGAGGCGGAGAGAGCCGAGCGCCAAGCCCAGCAAGAGGCCGAGCAGTGAGAGGCTGAGAGAGCCAAGCGAGAAACCCAGAGAGCCCATGAACTGGAGACGGCCTGAATTCAGAGGCAGAGGTCTTCCCAGCCCAGCTGTGCTCAGAGTCCGAAGCCACGGTCAGAGCATTTTCCCGCGATGGAAAAGGACGGGGACTTGGACACTTTTCTGGGGGCCTTTGAGAAAGCCTGCAGACAGCACCAGCTGCATGAGAACCAATGGGCCAGGTAATTGACCACCGGGCTAAAAGGCAAAGCTCTGGAGGCGTTTGCTTCTCTCCCTCCAGAACAAGATGGAAATTATGAGGCCATCAAACAGGCCCTGATCACCAAATACCGGCTAACCCGAGTTATAACACAAGAAGTTCCAGAACCTCCAACGTGGCCCACACGACAGTTACAGCGATGTGGTGCATGGACTCAGGACCCACTTTGACCAGTGCATCCAAGGACTGTCAGCGACCACCTTTGAGCAGCTGAGGGACCTGATGATCAAAGACCAGTTCCTACATCTTTGACCAGCTGAGGTCCGCCAGTTCATGCTAGACAGAGAGCCGAAGGATGCGGACAAAGCAGCGAAGATCGCTGACACCTATGAGGCCAACCGGAAACCAGAGGGACGGTAGCCAGTCACCGCCAGCTGGAGAAGGGGTAAGCCTGCAACCAAACCCAGTGCCCCTGCCAGCCGACACACCGGAGGCCCTGTCCCATTTGCCAACGCCAGGCCTACATCAGACCCTCGCCAGTGTTTTGCCTGCAAACGGACTGGACATATCAGCGCCACCTGTCCGGCCAAGCAGAAGAACCCCCCAGCCAAGGCCTCCAGGCCTAATGCAGCAGTTCTTTTGGTGGGTGGGGTGGTTGGGAGGGTCGATGACAATGTGCAGCACGTCCGCATGGGGGCCCGTCTCACCAGAGGCCTCAAGGACACGGGGGCTGAACGGACCCTCATCTGACCCTAACTGGCGGCCTCTGACGAGATTATTCGGGGGAAAACTCTGTCACCGGGATTGGGGGCGTCCGCTGTCCCTTGCAGATAGCCCCGGTTTTCATCAATTAGGGTGTCGGGAGCGGGGTGAAGGAGGTGGGGTTGTCCGAAAATTTGCCCACCGACGTTTTGCTGGGGAATGATTTGGGGAGAATGGTCGCATATTATGTCCCTGACACCCTTCCCCAATCTGACACTAAGGGTAATGTGAATGCCATTGATGATGACACGAAATTGCATACTTTACCTGAGGATGTTATCTGTTAACCATTTTTCCCTTAGGAATGATGCCGATAATGAGGTTAATGTGCCAGCTGTACCTGATAACAATTTTTCTGAAGAGGTTGATGTGTCCACAGGTGCAGGAGTGCTCAGCCACGTCACTCTGCGGGGTGAGATGGCTGATGAACCCCTAGCAGGAGCAAGCGACAGTGCTACAGGAAATGGGGAGGTGCATGGGACCCTTGAGGAAGGTGATGCCATGCAACTGATCAGTGCCACCGAGGAAGGTAACTGACCCATAAGTAGCACTGCTCATTAAGTGTTGGGGGTGGATGGGGAGGTAGAGCCCATAGCAGCGCCGGCTGATGGGTCTGTGGAAACCTCCGGGGAGACAGCCCACATAGCCGCTGTCACCCGCAGTCAGAGTACCCGGCACGCAGGTAACGCCCTGCCTTCCGGACACTCCTCAGTCAGAGGGTTGACTGAACCAGAGGTGGACCCAGAGCAGGTCAAGAGGGTTCCCGTGAGGAAGGGACCTTGACGTCACTTCTGGCTGCCTCCAGTCAGCAGTTCCAGGCCGTTCTGCACTCAGACGCGAGTCTGGAGAAATTGAGACACCTCGCTGAGACACTGATAAGAAGAGGGTGTTCTGGGAACAAGGAAGGTTGTATCAGGAGACAATACCCGAAGATTCTCAGAAGGAGTGGTTGAGGGAAAGACAGCTGGTCATCCTGTACCAATTTAGGGGTGAGTTGTTGCGGATTGCCCATGAAATTCCACTCGCTGGACACTTGGGGATCAGTAAAACTAAGGCCCGGCTGTCTCAACACTTCTATTGGTCCAAGATGGTGACAGATGTGACAAACCACTGCCGCTCCTGTATCACCTGCCAAAGAGTGGGGAAGGTGGGGTCTCCTTTTAAGGCTCCCCTGATCCCTTTGACAGTGATAGAGGAGCCTTTCCAGAGAATCTCGGTGAACATTGTGGGCCCGCTGGCCGTCCCCTGCAGCTCTGGAAAGCAATACATCCTCACTGTGGTAGACTACGCTACCCGGTACCCAGAGGCAGTGGCTCTGTCCTTAACCAGGGCGGATAAGGTGGCGGATGCAACCATCTTTTCACGGGTAGGATTTCCCAGGGAGATGCTTACCGATCAAAGGACCCAATTCATGTCTCGCCTAATGGAGGCTCTCTGTAAGAGAATGCAGGTGAAGCGTCTGGTATCGAGTGCGTATCACCCACAGAACCAATGGCTTGTGTGAGCGCGTCAACGGTACCCTCAAACAGATACGCCGCATGCTGGTTGAGACCCAAGGACGCGACTGGGAGCGGTACCTCCCACACCTGCTATTTGCTTACAGAGAGGTTCCGCAGGCCTCGACGGGGTTATCCCGCTTCGAGCTCCTATATGGCAGGCGAGTCCAGGGACCCCTAGGGTTGGTAAGGGAATCCTGGGAAGATAAGCCAAACCCTTCAGAAGTGTCCATCGTGGAGTACGTCATGCGCTTCCACGACAAAATGCAGACCTTGACGCAGTTGGTGCATGATAACATGACGCAGGCTCAGGCCGACCAGAAGCACTGGTACGACCAGAATGCCCGGGAGCGGACCTACCAGGTGGGTCAAAAGGTGTGGGTGCTGGTCCCCGTACCAAAGGATAAGCTTCAGGCACCCTGGGAAGGCCCGTACATTGTAAACCAACAGCTCAACCCAATCACCTACGTGGTCACTCTTGACCCTGCTCGGGGTAGGCGCAAGGCTTTTCACGTCAATATGATGAAGGCTTATCACTAACGGGAAGCCTGCGTCTTACCGGTCTGCAACCTGCCTGAGGATGGGGAGGATGACCCCCTCCTGGACATCAGGAGACAATACCCGAAGATTCTCAGAAGGAGTGGTTGAGGGAAAGACAGCTGGTCATCCTGTACCAATTTAGGGGTGAGTTGTTGCGGATTGCCCATGAAATTCCACTCGCTGGACACTTGGGGATCAGTAAAACTAAGGCCCGGCTGTCTCAACACTTCTATTGGCCCAAGATGGTGACAGATGTGACAAACCACTGCCGCTCCTGTATCACCTGCCAAAGAGTGGGGAAGGTGGGGTCTCCTTTTAAGGCTCCCCTGATCCCTTTGACAGTGATAGAGGAGCCTTTCCAGAGAATCTCGGTGAACATTGTGGGCCCGCTGGCCGTCCCCTGCAGCTCTGGAAAGCAATACATCCTCACTGTGGTAGACTACGCTACCCGGTACCCAGAGGCAGTGGCTCTGTCCTTAACCAGGGCGGATAAGGTGGCGGATGCAACCATCTTTTCACGGGTAGGATTTCCCAGGGAGATGCTTACCGATCAAAGGACCCAATTCATGTCTCGCCTAATGGAGGCTCTCTGTAAGAGAATGCAGGTGAAGCGTCTGGTATCGAGTGCGTATCACCCACAGAACCAATGGCTTGTGTGAGCGCGTCAACGGTACCCTCAAACAGATACGCCGCATGCTGGTTGAGACCCAAGGACGCGACTGGGAGCGGTACCTCCCACACCTGCTATTTGCTTACAGAGAGGTTCCGCAGGCCTCGACGGGGTTATCCCGCTTCGAGCTCCTGTATGGCAGGCGAGTCCAGGGACCCCTAGGGTTGGTAAGGGAATCCTGGGAAGATAAGCCAAACCCTTCAGAAGTGTCCATCGTGGAGTACGTCATGCGCTTCCACGACAAAATGCAGACCTTGACGCAGTTGGTGCATGATAACATGACGCAGGCTCAGGCCGACCAGAAGCACTGGTACGACCAGAATGCCCGGGAGCGGACCTACCAGGTGGGTCAAAAGGTGTGGGTGCTGGTCCCTGTACCAAAGGATAAGCTTCAGGCACCCTGGGAAGGCCCGTACATTGTAAACCAACAGCTCAACCCAATCACCTACGTGGTCACTCTTGACCCTGCTCGGGGTAGGCGCAAGGCTTTTCACGTCAATATGATGAAGGCTTATCACTAACGGGAAGCCTGCGTCTTACCGGTCTGCAACCTGCCTGAGGATGGGGAGGATGACCCCCTCCTGGACATGCTGGCCCAAGCCAAGGCTGGTGGGTCCATCGAGGACGTGGAGGTAAGGGCTTTATTAACCGAACCCAAGTGGTCGCAGATTCAGACCACGCTGGAACCCTTCCGGGCCGTGTTCTCCAACAGGCCTGGGAGGACTGAGTTAGCGGTCCACGAGGTGGACACCGGGAATCATGCCTCACTACGGCGAACACCCTATCGGATCTCTGACGAGGTGCAGCAGGTTATGCGCCAGGAGATTGATGACATGTTACAGTTGGGGGTGATTCAAAGGTCCAAAAATGCGTGGGCCTCACCTGTAGTTCTCATACCCAGGAAAGATCGGACCACCCAGTTCTGCAAGGACTACAGGGGGCTCAATGCCATCACAGCCTCTGACGCGCACCCAATGCCGCTCATCGAATAGCTCCTTGAGCGGTTAGCAAGATCCATCATGGATTTAAGTCAGGGATACTGGCAGATTCCTCTGGGCCCCGAGGCACAGGAGAAGTCCACCTTTATCACCCTCTTCGGACTGTACGAGTCCACGGTCATGCCCTTCGGCATGAAAAATTCCCCTGCCACTTTTCATTGGATGGTCAACCACCTGCTTCAGGGACTAGAGTAGTACGCGTACCTGGATGACATTGCCGTCTTCAGTTTCTCCTGGGAACACCTGCAGCATCTCCAGGAGGTGCTCTAGCATGTTCACCAAGCAGGCCTGACCATCAAGCCGGGAAAATGCCAGATGGGCATAAGGGAGGTCCACTACCTGTGGCACCGGGTAGGCGGGGGTTCTATGGGGCCAGAACCAGAGAAAGTGGCCCACCCCCAGGACCAAGAACAGGTGATGTCCTTACTGGTCACTGCAGGGTACTATAGGCGCTTTGTTCAGAACTATAGCAGCCTTGCAAAGCCTTTGACGGACCTCACCAGAATGACGCTATCCCAAACAGTCGACTGGACAGAAGGCTGCAAGGTGGCCTTCCAGGCTCTGAAAACAGCCCTGTGCAGCTCTCCTGTGTTAAAAGCAGTCGACAGCAGTCGGCCGTTCCTAGTACAGACCGACGCCAGCGACTTTGGCCTCGGTGCTGTGCTCAGCCAGGTCGACTCGGAGAACCAAGAGTACCCCGTGTTGTACCTGAGCCGGAAGCTTCTGCCGAGAGAAGCGGCCTATTCCACCATCAAGGAGTGCCTGGCCATAGAGTGGGCACTGCAACGTTTTCAGCCCTACCTGTACGGTCGCACCTTCACGGTGGTGACCAACCACAACCCCGAGCTGGCTGCACAGTGCCTGGAACCAACGGAAGGTTGCTACGCTGGAGCCTTGCCCTCCTGCAGTACTTTACCGTGAAACACAAAAAGGGCAGCGAGCATGGCAACGCAGATGGGTTGTCTCGCCGAGGCAAACCTGCCGAGGTGCGCATGGACGAGTACCAAGAGGTCCTGCCTCCGTAGCGCAATCCAAAAGGGGAGGTGTACTGATACCCCATTTTGCCCGCAGTCAAAGTTCCTTTCCAGAACCTTCCCCACAATGAGCTCTGCTCCAGTCATTAGGTTTTGCAGATTTATGCTGTAGGCTTCTGATCTCCCTTTTTCTCTCCAGCTACACACACTCTGTGTAACGTGATACTAGGTTGCTAGCCCCCACTGAGCAGTTTATGGCCCAAGCTGGCTGAAGGCAGTTGGGACAGCATGTGCCCTTTTGTCCCTATAGAAACTTAATATGGGGCATAACTCGGCACCAGGTTATGTTAGGAGTATGATAATTACATATTTGAGTTGTGTGTCGACCCAACTAGCCGGCCTGTAGTTTTCTAGACTCCAGTACCAGCAGAATCCAAGAAACGGATTCCTGCTTAGCCGATTCATCCAGGTACTTCGCGTTTAGACTTAAATGCATGCCAATGTCATGCGGAGTAAAATGGTACGCTGTGCATCGCTGTAGGAGGTTCCATCTCTGAGTTATGTAATTCAGGAGTTTTGTAGCCAACATGTTCATTCTGAGAAAAGAGGAGTGCTTCCATAAATCAGCCCCTTTAGTGAGGTCATGAACAGGGGGTATAAGGTTGTGGGAGCTCAGTTGGCAGCTCAGATTTTCCCTGGTAACCTGACGTAGTGAAAGTCTGTGATGCATTATGACATATCGCCCTTCCCCCAACCGCATGGTTTGCCTGAAATGATTTAAACAACTGTAAGTTTTTCTTCGTTAATCCTTTTATTTTGTAACCATCTGGTACATATTTTAATTGTCTCAGTGTAATATCTTTTAGACCTTTTGTAAACACTGCCTTCTTTTTTGGAGTAAAATACATAAATTTACTAGTTCCGTTTCTCCTTGCTCTATAACGTACTGTCACGTCCTCCGAAGGGAATAACGCTACTAAATTGGGGTGGCCCTTGCCCCACATTCTAGAACCAGAGGCTGGTGGCGCAAGTGTGTGCTGGGCATTGGGTATAGCTGGCAGTGACAGAGCGGGTTTTATAAGCGTATTGCCTGGCTGCAGCTAGGAGTAGTTATAATTCACTCGCTGCAGCTTGCCTAACAGCCAGTACACATCCAAGCAGGCCGTCTGGCGACTAATTATCCTAGGTGCAGTTCCCTGACTGACCTGAGGGTAAGGAGGTGCAAGAGAGCTGTGAGTTCCTAAGTGGAACTGGAAAGTGGGATATACATAAATCCCTGCAGTTGGTGACATACTGGTGGCAGCAGAGGGATAACTATAATAAGCCCCCCCGCGGTAAAGTGTAAGGTCAACAGACTTATTTGCTGTGTTTTAATCACATTTGGTGGAAGCGGTGGGATCATAAGCCGTGACCTCCGGGCCTCCGTCTGCGCTTTTCATCACACTGGGGATCATGTGAGTTTGTTAATTCACGTGAGCCCTGCACCCAATCAGTGCTGGTGTCACTGTCCCCACCTTCAAATAAATCGAACATTAAGAAGTCAAAGAGCAGCCGCAGCCCTGGCTTCCTCTTTACGTTCAATATCTCCAAAGGCGGGGACAATGAAGCCAGCACTGATTGGACGTAGGGCTCACATGACACAGCAATCTCACATGAGCCCTAGGAATGTGAATGCCGACACCACTGGAACGACGACGGCACGGTCGGTGAGTATTTTATTTTAACAAGGTCAAACAGAGTGGACAATCCTTTTAAGATACAATTTTCAGTTCACACATTTTCCAAAATTCTGAACATGAGAAAGGCTTCTCCTCTGTGTGACGTCTCTGATGTTCATTAAGAGTGGATGTAAAACATTTCCCACATTAAGAACATGAAAAAGGCTTCTCTACTGTGTGAGTTCTCTGGTGCTTAACAAAATGTGATTTCTGGTTAAAACATTTCCCACATTCTGAACATGAAAAACGCTTCTCCCCTGTGTGAGTTCTCTGGTGACTAACAAGATGCCATTTCTGGTTAAAACATTTCCCACATTCTGAACAGGGAAAAGGCTTCTCCCCTGTGTGGATTCTCTGGTGCTTCACAAAATCAGATTTGTGGTGAAAACATTTCCCACATTCTGAACATGAAAAACGCTTCTCCCCTGTGTGAGTTCTCTGGTGACTAACAAGATGCCATTTCTGGTTAAAACATTTCCCACATTCTGAACAGGGAAAAGGCTTCTCTCCTGTGTGGGTTCTCTGGTGCTTCACAAAATCAGATTTGTGGTGAAAACATTTACCTCATTCTGAACAGGAAAAAGGCTTCTCCCTGTGTGGGTTCTCTGGTGTACAACAAGATTCCATTTCTGGTTAAAACATTTCCCACATTCTGAACATGTAAAAGGCTTCTCCCCTGTGTGGGTTTTCTGGTGTACAACAAGATTCCATTTCTGGTTAAAACATTTACCACATTCTGAACATGAATATGGCTTCACCCCTGTGTGAGTTCTCTGGTGCTTAACAAGACTTGATTTCTCTGCAAAATATTTTCCACATTCTAAACAGGAAAAAGGCTTCTCCCCTGTGTGAGTTCTCTGGTGACTAACAAAATATGATTTCTGGTTAAAACATTTCCCACATTCTGAACATGAAAAACGCTTCACCCCTGTGTGAGTTCTCTGGTGACTAACAAGATTCGGTTTCTGGCTAAAACATTTCCCACATTCTGAACAGGAAAAAGGTTTCTCACCTGTGTGAGTTCTCTGGTGCTTAGCAAAATTTGATGTAGTTGTAAAATATTTCCCGCATTCTGAACAGGAAAAAGGTTTCTCCCCTGTGTGGGTTCTCTGGTGCTTAACAAAATCAGATTTCCGTGTAAAATATTTCCCACATTCTGAACATGGAAAAGGCTTTTCCCCTGTGTGGGTTCTTTGGTGTATAACAAGATTCCCTTTCTGGATAAAACATTTCCCACATTCTGAACATGAATATGGCTTCATCCCTGTGTGAGTTCTCTGGTGAGTAACAAAATTTGATTTCCGTGCAAAATATTTTCCACATTCTGAACAGGAAAAAGGCTTCTCCCCTGTGTGGATTCTCTGGTGAGTAACAAGCTGTGATTTATATGCAAAACATTTCCCACATTCTGAACAGAAAAAAGGCTTCTCCCCCGTGTGACTTAACTGATGACTAATAAGATCTGATTTCTGGTTAAAACATTTCCCACACTTTGAACAAGAAAATCTATTATCTGCTGGGTGATTTTTTTGATGTTTAGGAAAAGACTTTTCGAGGGGAACACTATTTCCATATTTTGAAAGTGAAAATGGCATCTTTGCTTTCGGAGCACTTGGTTTTCTAACGCTTATTTTGTGATTTTCCTTTGTAGTCGGTAATGAACCAGAAGACGGGACATTTTTCAAAGGATCAGATGACAGATCTTTGATGAGAAGGGATGATGATATATCTGGAGTAATGGCTTCTGATTGAAAAACTGAAGATGTCAGCTGTCCCTCTGATCTCTTGGTACAGTTATCTGCCAAGAATAAATCCAATTATTATTTTTGAATAAAATATCCTTGAATTTTATATTTTGAACATTTCTACTTAAACTGTCTGCAGAAATCATATAAAAATTTTGAATTATTCACCAAGACAATGACAGTTCACAAAATATGAAATGAACTCGGCACTCAACTTATGTGTATGCGATATAAGGTTTTTATTCACAGTAGTAGCGAAACGTTTCGGTCCTATATCATGGACCTTCATCAGTCACACAAACTACTGCATAAAGGGTTAATCCATAATGGGAAAAGGAGAAGCTGGATGCAGCCAGTGGTGGTAGATAAGAATGAAGCCAAATGTCTCTATTTGAGCCGATATCCTGTGGGATAAAGTCCGGCGGTGAATGTGATCTCTGCGTGTGACGCGGTGTCAGACTTGCGGTGGACACCGCGTCACGCGCAGAGATCACATTCACCGCCGGACTTTATCCCACAGGATACCGGCTCAAATAGAGACATTTGGCTTCATTCTTATGAGAGATTAAAGATTGTAGTTAAGTGAGTTGTGACAACTGGAGAGAGAGACTGGAGGAGATGTGAGGGAATGGGGTCGGTAGTGCATGTAGTCAGATGAGAGGAAGAGAGGAGTCTGGAGACTTCTTCTGTGATGGGATCAAATGTGAAAAGTGAGCCAGGAGAAATGCAGGGAGAGATGGGAGTCACAGTACTTGGTGGTTGAGTGCAGATTTCCTGACAGATAGTATCTATTTTTTCTATAAAGTGGGAGGCCAGGTCATCAGCACAAATGTCTGTGACAGGGGCTTGTGCTTTTGGCCTGAGAAGGGAGTGAAAGGTGTCAAAAAGTTTCTTGGGGTTGTTGGCTAGTGAGATCAGGGTGGTGAAGTAGGTCTGTTTGGCGAGGTGAAGGGCAGCGTTATAAGTTCATAGCATAAATTTGAAGTGGATGAAGTCTTCTGGTGTGCGGGTTTTTCTCCATAGGCGTTCAGCACTCCTAGAGCATCGCTGGAGAAGTTGAGTTTGCAATGTGAGCCAGGGCTGTTTTACTGTGTGTTTGGATGTTCTGAGGGTGAGCGGCGCTACTTGGTCAAGAGTGCTTCTAAGAGTGTCATTGTAGTGAAGAACAGCCAGATCAGGACAGGAAAGAGAGGAGATTGGGGACAGTGATGTGTAGGGAGTCTGAAAGTGTCTGAGGGTTAATGGCTTGTAGATTTCTGAATGTGTGGTAGGTAGGAGTGCGCTGGGGTGGTCGAGGATTTGTGAGCGTGAAGGAGAGAATGTTGTGGTCAGAGAGTGGAAGCGGTGAGTTATTTAGGTGGGAGATTGAGCAGAGGCGGACAAAGACCAGGTCAAGGGTGTTACCGTCCTTGTGTGTCTCAGAGGTTGAAAGCTGTGAGAGGCCTAGAGAAGTGGTTAGTGATAGAAGCTGAGATGCAGATGTGGAAGTAGGGCTGTTAATGGGGATGTTGAAGTCTCCAAGGATAAGGGTTGGTAGTTCTGAGGACATGAAGTGCGGCAGCCAGGCTGAGAAGTGGTCAAGGAACCGGGTGGGCGAGCCTGGGGCTGATATATGACCACTACTCTGAGGGAGAGGGGACAGAAGAGTCTGATGGTGTGGACCTCAAAAGAAGGGAATGAGAGTGATGGGATTGGGGGGATGACCTGGAAAGTGCATTGTGGGGACAGGAGTATGGCAACTCCACCACCATGTCTGTTTGTGGGTCTCGGGGAATAGGAGAACTGTAAGCCACCATAGGAAATGGCAGCAGGGGAGACTGTGTCAGAATCCTGAATCCAAGTTTCAGTGAGGGCCAACAGATGAAGAGAGTTGTTCAGAAAGTAGTTGTGCAGGAATAGAAGCTTGTTACATACAGACTGTGGATTCCAGAGGGCACAATTAAAAGAAGATGAGGGAGTGCAAGTAATGTTAATAAGATTATTATGGTTTCGATGAGTTAGGGTAGGGGTAGAGGTTGGGGGACGGTGGACCAGGGTTGGGGGAGATATCCCCTGAAATCAGTAGAAGTAGGAAGATAAAGAGCAAGTAGTTCTTGGAATTGTAAGTAGTTTTTTTTCTGCGATGGTTTTGGGCAAGATGGGCTGAGGTTTTTCAAGAAGGTGAGGAGTGCATGGGAGCTGTATATGGGAGAGGTAAGTATAGAGGGGCTGATGTGTATGAGTCGTGATGGAGGGGGGATGGGGCGGTGAATGTGGATGGCAATGGAACACAGGAGGATAGAAATAAAGCACATGGTGAAAAGGGAAAGCAAAGTGTGGGTTACCTGATTCTTGCCCTGATTAAATGCCATGGATAACTGCCGTTTACAAGATGCTTATCTTCTGTGATGCTTAACTGCCATGGATAACTGCCGTTTACAAATGCTTATCTTCTGTGATGCTTTGCTTATGAGACTGCATACGCCCCACACTGCATGCGCCCCTTAGAATGCTACCATATATATAGCCCACACTACAGGGACAGGAGAGAGGGATTGTGGGAGCTGATTTGGGATAATTTGGCAGCTGGGGCAAGCACACCAGGAGGTGGCCAGATGATCAAAGACATTGCGTCTGGCTACATCTATATGCTATAGCACCTTCCACCTGATAAGATCTGTGATGAACGGTGCCGCGGTCCGCCACACGGTAGCCCGGGGGTCACGGCTTGTGATCCCACCGCTGCCACCAATATGTGATGAACGGGCACACAGTCCGCCACACGGTAGCCCGGGGGTCACGGCTTGTGATCCCTCCGCTGCCACCACATGTGATGGAACGTGCACACACACGACGGCTGCTGCCGTCCGACCCAGTAAACTGCAGGGATTTATAACAATCCCACTTCCACTTAGGAACTTGCAGCTCTCTGGCGCCCCCCTTACCCTCAGGTCAGTCAGGGAACTGCACCTAGGATAATTAGTCGCCAGACGGGTCACTTGGATGTGTGCTGGCTATTGGGCACGCTGCAGTGAGGGAATTATAATTACTCCTGGCTGCCGCCAGGCAGTACCCTTATAAACCCCGCTGCGTCACTGCCAGCGTCACCCAATAGATTAACACTTTACACCCCTTCCTTTTAGCTGCCACCAGCTACGGCTTTTGATGAACAATTTATCAAGAGGGTCCGTAGCAACCCCAAAACAGTAGCGTAGTACGTCAGGCACGTGCAAATTCGTTTATAGAGCAGGAGAAACAAACTAATAAATTTATAGGTTTATTCCTTAAAAACAGGCAATGCTTATATAATATAAAAAGATGTAACAAACTGAGACAATATCGTTATGTACAGATGCAGTTATAAAATAAAATAGGATTAAGAATGAAAATCACTCACATGGTTGTTAGATCATATACAGGCAAGCCAGGCTGGGGGAAGGAGCCACACGTCATAGTTCATTGGGAGATCTCTTACTCAGCACATTCCAGCAGAAAGAATTCCACTAAGGAACTTCACTGTAAGACTTATGCATGTCAGCTTCTGACCTCACAAAAAGGGCTGGTCCTCTGGCCACCTCCCCTGGCTGCAAGCTATGGTTTGAGCTCTGCGATATCATAAGGTTCATAACTCAGCGGGGAACTCTAGCAGAATAATGGCAGACCTATCAATGATCTTGCTTTGAAATAATGGTTCAAATGAACCCAAACTTGGGTGACATAGCTCATGGGGCACCCGAGAATTCCATTTCTCGGGCTCTGTTGGAGTTACGGGTTCACCGGTACCACGGGAACGATGCCCGTCGGCGCATGGTTCAACACAGTGACGTTCGTGTTTCTAGCGAATGCTCCCACCGTGTTATTAACCAAAAAAGAATGAATACTACAACATGGCTGCTATAGGAAGAAAGCACGTGTTCGGACAATGCAGGACCCCTGCGGTGAAGCGGGAAAACTTCCAGCACTGGCAGCTCACATTACACTGCCTGAGTGCAGGCTGACAGGGGGGGAAGGGAAGCGTGAGCTGCAGAGAAAAGGAGGGAGGGGTAGTTTGCCCTGTGCTTGCAAACGGTGGGGGTTGTAGTACTATGGGGGAGAGTTCTGGAAACAGCACCAGAAATGAAGCTTCAGTATCATCACACCTCCCCCCTTTAGAGGGCGCTACGGAGGCATGACCTCTCGGTAATCCGACATGCGCACCTCAGCGGGTTCGCCACGTCGTGATAACCCATCAGCATTCCCATGATCACTGCCTTTCTTGTGTTGCACGGCAAAATCATACTGCTGCAGGGCAAGGCTCCAGCGTAGCAACCTACCATTGGTTCCGGACACTGTGTGCAGCCAGCTCAGAGGGTTGTGGTCGGTGACCACCTTGAAGGTGCGCCCGTACAGGTAGGGCTGCAAACGTTGCAGTGCCCAGACCATGGCCAGGCACTCCTTCTCGATGGTGGAGTATGCCACTTCCCTTGGCAGAAGTTTCCGGCTCAGGTACAACATGGGGTGCTCCTGGTCCCCCGAATCAACCTGGCTGAGTACAGCACCGAGGCCAAATTCGCTGGCATCAGTCTGTATCAGGAAGGGCCGACTGCTGTCGACGGCTCTCAACACTGGAGAGCTGCACAGGGCTGTTTTCAAAGCTTGGAATGCCGCCTCACAGCCATCTGTCCAGTTGACTGTTTGGGGTAGACCGCCCTTGGTGAGGTCCGTCAAGGGTTTTGCAATGGCGCTATAGTTCGGTACGAAACGCCTATAGTACCCTGCAGTGCCCAGGAAGGACTTCACCTGCTTTTTGGTCCTGGGGGTGGGCCAGGACACGATCGCGTCCACTTTCTCGGGCTCTGGACTCATGGAACCCCCGCCTACCCGGTGCCCCAGGTAGTGGACCTCCCTCATGCCCATCTGGCATTTTCCCGGCTTGATGGTCAGACCTGCCTGGTGAATACGCTTGAGCACCTCCTGGAGATGCTGAAGGTGTTCCTCCCAGGTGGAACTGAAGACGGCAATGTCGTCCAGGTACGCCACAGCGTACTCCTCCAGTCCCTGAAGCAGGTGGTTGACCATCCGCTGGAAAGTGGCAGGGGCATTCTTCATGCCGAAAGGCATGACCGTGGATTCGTACAGTCCAAAAGGGGTGATAAAGGCAGATTTCTCCTGCGCCGCAGGGCTCAGGGGAATCTGCCAGTATCCCCGGCTCAAATCCATGATGGATATGTACTTGGCATTCGCCAACCGCTCCAGCAGATCCTCGATGCGTGGCATTGGGTGCGCATCAGAGGTAGTGATGGCGTTGAGCCCCCTGTAGTCCACGCAGAACCGGGTGGTCCGATCCTTTTTTGGCACGAGAACTACAGGTGAGGCCCACGCGCTTTTGGACGGCCGGATCACCCCCAGCTGCAACATCTCATGGATCTCCTGGCGCATAATCTGCTGCACTTCCTCAGAGATCCGATAAGGTGTCCGCCGTAACGGGGCGTGATTCCCGGTGTCCACCTCGTGGACTGCCAACTCGGTCCTTCCGGGTCGGTTCGTGAACTCGGCCCGGAAGGGTTCCAGAGTGGTCAGCAACTGCAACCGCTGGGAGACTGTTAGCGAGGCATTTACCTCCATGTCCTCAATGGACCCATTGGCATTAGCTTGGGCCAGCATGTCTAGGAGGGGATCCTCTTCCCCGTCCTCGGGCAGATTGCAGACCGGTAGGACGCAGGCTTCACGTTCGTTATGGGCCTTCATCATGTTGACGTGAAAGGCCTTGCGCCTACCCCGAGTGTGGTCAAGCGTGACCACGTAGGTGGCTGGGTTGAGCTGTTGGTGCACGACGTACGGGCCTTCCCAGGCTGCCTGAAGCTTATCCTTTGGTACGGGGACCAGCACCCACACCTTTTGACCCACCTGGTAGGTCCGCTCCCGGGCGTTCTGGTCGTACCAGTGCTTCTGGTCAGCCTGAGCCTGCGTCATGTTGTCATGCACCAACTGCGTCAAGGTCTGCATCTTGTCGCGGAAGCGCATGACATAATCCACGATGGACACTTCCGTGGGGTTTGGCTCATCTTCCCAGGATTCTCTTATCAACCCAAGGGGTCCCCGGACTCGCCTACCATACAGGAGCTCGAAGGGGGAGAACCCCGTCGAGGCCTGCGGGACTTCTCTGTAGGCAAATAGCAGGTGTGGGAGGTACCGCTCCCAATCGTGTCCCTGGGTCTCAACCAGCATGCGGAGCATCTGTTTGAGGGTACCGTTAAAGCGCTCACACAAACCATTGGTCTGTGGGTGATACGCACTCGATACCATACGCGTCACCTGCATTTTGCTGCAGAGAGCCTTCATTAGGCGAGACATAAATTGAGTCCCTTGATCGGTAAGCATCTCCCTGGGAAATCCTACCCGTGAAAAGATGGTCACCAGTGCATCCGCCACCTTATCTGCCCTAGTTGAGGACAGAGCTACTGCCTCCGGGTACCGGGTAGCGTAGTCTACCACAGTAAGGATGTATTGCTTTCCAGAGCTGCTGGGGACGGCCAGCGGGCCCACAATGTCCACCGCGATCCTCTGGAAAGGCTCCTCTATCACTGGCAACGGGATCAGGGGAGCCTTAAGAGCAGGCCCCGCCTTCCCCACTCTTTGACAGGTGATACAGGAGCGGCAGTAGTTAGTCACATCTGTCCCCATCTTGGGCCAATAGAAGTGTTGAGACAGCCGTGCCTTAGTTTTGCTAATCCCCAAGTGTCCAGCCAGTGGAATCTCATGGGCAATCCTCAACAACTCACCTCGGAACTGGTGCGGGACGACCAGCTGTTTCCCCCTCAACCACTCCTTTTGGGAATCTCCGGGTACTGTCTCCCGGTACAACCTTCCTCGTTCCCAGAACACCCTCTCCTTATCAGTCACGGAGGTGGGCGTCTCGGCGAGGTGCCTCAAGTTCCCCAGGCTCGCATCTGAGTGCAGAGCGGCCTGGAACTCCTGGCTGGAGGCAGCCAGAAGTGACGTCAGGGTTCCTTCCTCACTGGGACCCTCTGGGACCGGCTCTGGGTCCACCTCTGGTTCAGTCTCTCCTGTAGCGGAGGAGGGTCCAGATGGCAGGGCGCTACCTGCGATCCGGGCACTCTGACTGCGGGTGACAGCAGCTACATATGCAGTCTCCCCGGGGATTTCTATAGACCCATCAGCCTGCGCTGCCATGGGCTCTACCTCCCCATCCACCCCCAACACTTCAGGAGCAGTGCTACTTATGGGCCAGTTACCTTCCTCGGTGGCACTGGTCAGTGTCATGGCGTCACCTTCCTCCCGGTTCCCATGCACCTCCCCATTTCCTTGAGCACTGTCGCTTGCTCCTGCTAGGGGTTCCTCAGCCGTCTCACTCCGCAGAGCGACGGGACTGAACGCTCCTGTACCTGTGGACACATCTACCACTTCAGAGAAAGGGTTAACAGATTCAGATGGCACAGATACATCACTATCAACATCAGTCCTAGGGAAAGAAAGGTTATCAGTTGCATCATCACTTCGCAAAGCATTAGCAGGTAACACAATCAGTTTCCCATCATCATCAACATCAACATCATGGTTACCGTTAACCTTATCATCAGATTGGGAAGGGGTGTCAGGGACATAGTACGCCACCATCCTCCCCAGATCAGTCCCCAATAAAACATCAGTGGGCAGATTTTCGGACACCCCCACTTCCTTCACCCCGCTCCCGGTACCCCAGTCAATGAAAACTCGGGCTATCGGCAAGGGGTAGTGGACACCCCCAATCCCTGTGACAGTTAGGGTTTTCCCCGGAATCAACTCTTCAGGGGCCGCCAGTTCGGGTCGGATGAGGGTTCGCTCAGCCCCGGTGTCCTTGAGGCCTGTAGCAAGACGGGCCCCCACGCGGACGGGCTGCACGTTGTCATCAACCCTCCCCACCACACCACCCACCAAAAGAACAGAGGCGTTGGGCCCGAAGGCCTTGGCTGGGGGGTTCTTCTGCCTCTCCGGACAGGTGGCGCTGATGTGACCAGTCCTTTTACAGGAGAAACACTGGCGGGGGTCTGATGTAGGCCTGGCGCTGGCAAAGGGGATAGTGCCTCCAGAGGGACGACTGGCAGGGGCACTGGGGTTGGTTGCAGGCTTACCCCCTCCCCAGCGGGTGGCGACGGGCTTCCGCACCTCGAGTTTCCGGTTGGCCTCATAGCTGTCGGCGATCCGTGCTGTTCTGACCGCGTCCTCCGGTTCTCGGTCCAGGAGGAACTGTCGGACCTCAGCTGGGCACAGATGCAGGAACTGGTCTTTGATCATCAGGTCCCTCAGCTTCTCAAAGGTGTCAACTGACAGTCCATGGACCCACTGGTCAAAGTGGTTCCTGAGTCCTTGCACCACATCGCTATAACTGTCGTGTGGGCCACGTTGGAGGTTCCGGAACTTCTTTCGGTATACCTCAGGGGTTAGCTGGTACTTGGCAATCAGGGCCTGCTTGATGGCCTGATAGTTGTCATCTTGATCCGGCGTGAGTGAAGCAAACGCCTCCAGAGCTTTGCCCTTTAGCCCGGGAGTCAAGTACCTGGCCCATTGGTTGTCAGGCAGCCGGTACTGTCTGCAGACTTTCTCAAAGGCCCGCAGAAAAGTGTCCAAGTCTCCGTCCTTTTCCATCACGGGAAAGTGCTCCGGCCGGGGCTTGGGACTCTGAGCGCTGCTGGGCACACTGCTCTGGGCTGTGGAGGGCATTGCCCCTTGTCTGAGCAGCTCCAGTTCATGGGCTCTCTGAGCTTCCCGCTCGGGGCTCTCTGAGCTTCCCGCTCGGCCCTCTCGGCCTCTCGCTGGGCTCTCTCGGCCTCTCGCTGGTTGGCCTCTCGCTGGTCGGCTCTCTCTTGAGCTTTCTGGATCAGCTTCAGGCGTTCTTCATGGTCGTCAGTGGAGAGTCCCGCCAGGGCCGCCTGCAGGTAAGGGTCCATCCCGCCCTGGGTGTAAGCAGTCAGGGGTTGGGCCTCTGCTCCTGCGGCACCACCTTGGCTTGGGCCGGCTCCTGCGCCCTCCTCGCTCTGAGCTTGGTCCCGTGCCATCAGGGCCTGGATCACTGCGGCCTTGGTTTGGTCCATGGGGACAATCTGCCTCCACTCGCATATGGCTAGAAGAGTTTCCCTGCTACTCCGATTATACCAGTCGAATCCCCTCGTAGCCATGGTTGCCAAATAAAAGATAGGATAGAAAAACAAAGAGAAGGGAGGGGTAACCGCAAGTACACACAATTGTCTCAGGACTAATAAACACTGAGTCTGTTCTCCAAAACTTTAGCTGCAGGGTCGCTGAAGAACCGTGCAAGTTTTTTAGTGAATGGAATGATTGCTCAAACCAGATCACTAATGCTCTATAATCCCACCGCTTGCCACCAATATGTGATGAACGGTGCCGCGGTCCGCCACACGGTAGCCCGGGGGTCACGGCTTGTGATCCCACCGCTGCCACCAATATGTGATGAACGGGCACACAGTCCGCCACACGGTAGCCCGGGGGTCACGGCTTGTGATCCCTCCGCTGCCACCACGTGATGGAACGTGCACACACACGACGGCTGCTGCCGTCCGACCCAGTAAACTGCAGGGATTTATAACAATCCCACTTCCACTTAGGAACTTGCAGCTCTCTGGCGCCCCCCTTACCCTCAGGTCAGTCAGGGAACTGCACCTAGGATAATTAGTCGCCAGACGGGTCACTTGGATGTGTGCTGGCTATTGGGCACGCTGCAGTGAGGGAATTATAATTACTCCTGGCTGCCGCCAGGCAGTACCCTTATAAACCCCGCTGCGTCACTGCCAGCGTCACCCAATAGATTAACACTTTACACCCCTTCCTTTTAGCTGCCACCAGCTACGGCTTTTGATGAACAATTTATCAAGAGGGTCCGTAGCAACCCCAAAACAGTAGCGTAGTACGTCAGGCACGTGCAAATTCGTTTATAGAGCAGGAGAAACAAACTAATAAATTTATAGGTTTATTCCTTAAAAACAGGCAATGCTTATATAATATAAAAAGATGTAACAAACTGAGACAATATCGTTATGTACAGATGCAGTTATAAAATAAAATAGGATTAAGAATGAAAATCACTCACATGGTTGTTAGATCATATACAGGCAAACCAGGCTGGGGGAAGGAGCCACACGTCATAGTTCATTGGGAGATCTCTTACTCAGCACATTCCAGCAGAAAGAATTCCACTAAGGAACTTCACTGTAAAGGTACTGCCACACTAAGCTATCCCGCTAGCGATCTCATTAGCGTTGCATACTAATGAGATCGCTAGCGGGATTGTTTCTATATCGCTAAATGCGGCCGCATTTAGCGATATAGTTAACGACGCTATCGCCGTTAGCGATCTTCTTAACGACTTTAGCGGTACTAAAGTACCGCTAAATCGCTAAGAAAAGGTGCCACACTAGTGATATATACTTACCCAGCGGGAGCGCCGACGAGAAAATAGGGTCCGGAACGATTCCAGCGACGAGCGAGATCACAGCAGGAAGCTCGTAGCTGGAAGCTGCCGCACTGAACAATATCGCTAACGGGATCGCTAAATAGTGACGTTTTTTAGCGATCCCGTTAGTGATATTGTTTAGTGTGGCATACCCTTAAGACTTATGCATGTCAGCTTCTGACCTCACAAAAAGGGCTGGTCCTCTGGCCATCTCCCCTGGCTGCAAGCTATGGTTTGAGCTCTGCGATATCATAAGGTTCATAACTCAGCGGGGAACTCTAGCAGAATAATGGCAGACCTATCAATGATCTTGCTTTGAAATAATGGTTCAAATGAACCCAAACTTGGGTGACATAGCTCATGGGGCACCCGAGAATTCCATTTCTCGGGCTCTGTTGGAGTTACGGGTTCACCGGTACCACGGGAACGATGCCCGTCGGCGCATGGTTCAACACAGTGACGTTCGTGTTTCTAGCGAATGCTCCCACCGTGTTATTAACCAAAAAAGAATGAATACTACAACATGGCTGCTATAGGAAGAAAGCACGTGTTCGGACAATGCAGGACCCCTGCGGTGAAGCGGGAAAACTTCCAGCACTGGCAGCTCACATTACACTGCCTGAGTGCAGGCTGACAGGGGGGGAAGGGAAGCGTGAGCTGCAGAGAAAAGGAGGGAGGGGTAGTTTGCCCTGTGCTTGCAAACGGTGGGGGTTGTAGTACTATGGGGGAGAGTTCTGGAAACAACACCAGAAATGAAGCTTCAGTATCATCACAAGATCTTGAGAGGCCCCAGTCACACGGATATAAAGCAGTAAGTATAAAATACAGATCAGCAAATGAATTATACCACAGATTTAGCAGGCACATAAAAATATGTAGCAAAATCGTGAAGCAGCAGATGACAGACAGCAAGCAGAAGTATGGAGTTGTACCATTAGGATATCTTGAAAAGAAACCAAAGAAAATGGTATGGTAAAGCACCCGTGCAGTGAAAATAAGATAACGAAAAATGCAGACAGCAAAAGAAATATGAACCAATAAAAATGTTTATTGATGGCACAGCAAAAATACAATACAGACTATAAATATTTTAATGATTAAAAAATAATAAAATAAAGACCCAATCTATATGTGCTGGAGAAAACAATAATGAATAGCTCAAAATATATATATAACCAGATAGTGTGCACAAATAAGTGTGCACAAAAAATGCACAACCAGCCCAATAACCTCTATGGGAGCTATAGCAACCTTATATATGAATGTGCAATGTGAATCAAAAAAAAGTTGGTTTGTTCCAAATAATGTGCAACAAAGTGCAAATAAAATAAACTGTGAACACAAATCACATAGTGCAAGTAAATGTGATGAACAAGAAGAGGCTGTGAAAGCCAGAAATAATAAGATTGCTAACCCCAATTAGGGTGTATAGCGATAGGCATGGACTGCAAAAATTTACCTGGGAGCAATAGGTCAGCACAACGGGGTCTCAACCACGCGCCCCGACGCGCGTTTCGGTATATAACCTTCGTCAGGGGGATAGTATTAACCAGGAATGGTGGGCTATATATAGTGGACCGCGATCAGGTACTGGGTATTGAGGGCGCATGCGCATCCGTCATGAACCGGAAGCTCCGCTGCAATCTTATTATTTCTGGCTTTCACAGCCTCTTCTTGTTCATCACATTTACTTGCACTATGTGATTTGTGTTCACAGTTTATTTTATTTGCACTTTGTTGCACATTATTTGGAACAAACCAACTTTTTTTTGATTCACATTGCACATTCATATATAAGGTTGCTATAGCTCCCATAGAGGTTATTGGGCTGGTTGTGCATTTTTTGTGCACACTTATTTGTGCACACTATCTGGTTATATATATTTTGAGCTATTCATTATTGTTTTCTCCAGCACATATAGATTGGGTCTTTATTTTATTATTTTTTTAATCATTAAAATATTTATAGTCTGTATTGTATTTTTGCTGTGCCATCAATAAACATTTTTATTGGTTCATATTTCTTTTGCTGTCTGCATTTTTCGTTATCTTATTTTCACTGCACGGGTGCTTTACCATACCATTTTCTTTGGTTTCTTTTCATTTTTCCGGATGGTCTGCCATCCTTTTTTTAGGAATTTTTTTTTGGGGTTAATTTTATTATTGGTACAACAATTCTTTATTGTTCAGGTATTATTTATCTCCAATTTTCCTATTTCATCCATTTTACTGTGTTTTGCATAGGTTTTTTCTTGTTACCATTGGATATGGATTTTAAGAGCAGGGAAGCATCTAGGCAGGGTCAGGTAAACGATGTGTTTGGCAGCATTAGTTCCATCAATACAACTAATATGGCACAAATGAATGACTCTCTGTGTAAATCTCTTAGATTACTTTTTAAACGTACACGGATATGGTGGACCAAGGCATTTTTGTCTAATTATATTGAAAAAAAGCTTATACCAAGAGGCCTAAGAATAAGAGTCACTCCCTCATTAGTAAGTCAGGATAATGAGTTTGTCACACAGTGGAAACAATTTGTAATGAAACCTCCAGGAAATTGATGGAATTACTAATTGGCCTGAATATGAAATCCATTCAGGAGGTTGACGGACAATTAGATGAACTTTTTGTTAAAGCTAAGAAAGATATGCCCACTGATCAATTCAAACAATGTAATGATATGTTGGATAAAGAGTTGGAAACATTGGTGCAGGATATCCAAAAGAGACACACGAGCAAACTAATGAGGGATCAAAGTGACCATACATCAGGAAAAATTTATAGATGGAAGAGAATTTCTTCTGTGAATCGTGAACAGTCTCCATCAAGGACCTCCCATCCCTCTATCTCAATGGCCTCTTCTTCCGTCTCTGTATCTTCGGTTTATACTCCTAAGAGGAAGAGAAATCTGCGTTTTCTTCCGAATAAACAAAATTTTTCTCCGGATCCTGGCAATAGTCAACTAAAGGTAATCAATCTTAGTTCCCATGTATTCTCACCAGTAGAGATTGATATTCTTACTAAGGGATTGAGTTTCTGTCCTACAGCACCCTTTGACTGCTTCACTGCAGTCAAAGACCTTCATTTATTTGCCAGAAAAATTCTATTCAAACGGTTTTTTTTTCAATAAAAATAACCATGACTTGTTTTCTACAGAGACGGAACAGGAGGCGTTGAGTATTTTAGAACAGCTGGCAAGGGAACATGATTTACCTTCTGAAGATGAGGTCCCTAATATATTAACCCCTTAATGTCAACTGACGTGCAGAGTCCGTCATGGCAAGGTGCCAGTTCCGGCACCAGGACGGACTCTGCACGTCATGGCTTTGATCTACCACTGCGTGTAAACACGCAGTGGTAGATCAGTGCAGACAGCTGTCACAGACAGCTGACAGGCACGGCAAGCGGTGCGGGGACCTTTGCCGTCGGTCCCCGCACCTACAGCGCTGTGCTTGGTCAGTCAATCTGACTGACCAAACACAGCAGAGATCGCACAGGAGAAGCTGAAATTTCAGCTTCCCCAGCGCGATCAGTGCAGGAGCCGGCGCTGCAGTGGCCAGGCTTCCTGCACTGACAGCCAGGAGCGGAGCCCCCACCGCCCCTGGCTGTTAACCCCCTGACTGCTGCGATCGAGCGCGATCGCAGAGCTCAGGGGGGAGGCAGAGGGTCGGGTGCTCCCTCTGCCTCAGATCAGCACCCTGCAATGTATTTTTGCAGGGGCCGATCTCTGCCTTGATGACCCGGGGGTTGTCATGACAACCTCCGGGTCATCTAGCTACGGAAAGCTGCTGTGATCATGTCACAGCAGCTTCCACTATAGTTGCAATGCATTGCAATGCCAGAGCATTGCAATGCATTGTAACTGCAATAAAAAGTAAAAAAAGTGAAAGTCCCATAAAGGGACAAGTTAAAAAAAATAATTTTTTAAAAAAAATTGTTAAAAAAAATATTAAAAAATAATTTAAAAAAAATCCCCTAAAAAAATACACATTTTTATGTAATAAAAAAAAATAAAAAACAAAAAACATACACATGTTTGGTATCGCCACGTCCGTAAAAATCCCATCTATAAAAGCGTAACCCTAGTTAACCCCTTCAGTGAAAGCCGTAAAAAAAAAAACACAAAAAAGTAGTAAATTATACTTTTTCCAAGCGGTATCATTATACCGCTTGGAAAAAGTACAATAACACGCGATCAAAAAGTCAGATATAAATAATCATGGTACCGCTGAAAACGTCATCTTGTCCCGCAAAAAACAAGCCGCTATACAGCATCATCAGCGAAAAAATAAAAAAGTTATAGCTCGCGGAATAAACTGATGCAAAAATAATTATTTTTTCTATAAAATTTTTTATTGTGTAAAAAACGCCAAAACATAAAAAAAAATATATAAATGAGGAATCGCCGTAACCGTAGTGACCCGAAGAATAAAGCTGCTTTATCAATTTTACCACACACGGAACAGAGGAAAAAAAAAAAAAAATTCCTGAATTGCTGGTTTTTGTTCATTCTGATTCCACAAAAATCGGAATAGGAAACGATCAAAAAACGTTATGTGCCCGAATATGGTACAAATAAATACGTCAGCTCGTCCCGCAAAAAATAAGCCCATAGATAACTGTCGGCCGAAATATGGAAAAATTATAGCTCTCAAAATACGGCGATGCAAAAATTTCTTACAAAAAATTATTCCAAAAAAAAGCATCTTTTAGTGTGTGACAGAAGCTAAACATGAAAAAAGGGTGTAAATCTGGTATCGCTGTAATCGCACCGATCCGAGGAATAAAGTCGCCTAATCACTAATACCGCACGAGGAACGGCGCAAAAAAGAAAACCAATTCTTCACCTTTTGTGGATTTGTTCATTCTGCCTCCCAAAGATCGCAGTAAGGCGATCACAGTGGTTCCCCCCCACATATGGGGTATCAGCGTACTCAGGACAAAATGCACAATAGCTTTTGGGGTCCTATTTCTCCTGTTACCCTTAGAAAAATAAAAATTTGGGGCAAAAAGATTATTTTTGTGGAAAAAAATATGATATTTTTATTTTCACGGCTCTACGTTATAAACTTCTGTGAAGCACTTGGGGGTTCAAAGTGCTCACCACACATCTAGATAAGTTCCTTGGGGGGGTCTAGTTTCCAAAATGGAGTCACTTGTGGGGGGTTTCTACTGTTTAGGCACATCAGGGGCTTTCCAAACGTGACATGACACCCGCAGACCATTCATCAAAGTCTGCATTTAAAAACGGTGCTCCTTCCCTTCCGAGCTCTGCCATGCGTCAAAATAGTGGTTCCCCCCCACATATGGGATATCAGCGTACTCAGGACAAATTGCACAATAGCTTTCGGGGTCCTATTTCTCCTGTTACCTTTATAAAAATAAAAATTTGGGGCAAAAAGATTATTTTTGTGGAAAAAAATATGATATTTTTATTTTCACGGCTCTACGTTATAAACTTCTGTGAAGCACTTGGGGGTTCAAAGTGCTCACCACACATCTAGATAAGTTCCTTGGGGGTCTAGTTTCCAAAATGGAGTCACTTGTGGGGGGTTTCTACTGTTTAGGCACATCAGGGGCTTTCCAAACGTGACATGACACCCGCAGACCATTCCATCAAAATCTGCATTTGAAAAAGGCGCTCCTTCCCTTTCCAGCTCTGCCATGCGTCAAAATAGTGGTTCCCCCCCACATATGGGATATCAGCGTACTCAGGACAAATTGCACAATAGCTTTCGGGGTCCTATTTCTCCTGTTACCTTTATAAAAATAAAAATTTGGGGGCAAAAAGATTATTTTTGTGGAAAAAAATATGATATTTTTATTTTCACGGCTCTACGTTATAAACTTCTGTGAAGCACTTGGGGGTTCAAAGTGCTCACCACACATCTAGATAAGTTCCTTGGGGGGTCTAGTTTCCAAAATGGAGTCACTTGTGGGGGGTTTCTACTGTTTAGGCACATCAGGGGCTTTCCAAACGTGACATGACACCCGCAGACCATTCCATCAAAATCTGCATTTGAAAAAGGCGCTCCTTCCCTTTCCAGCTCTGCCATGCGTCAAAATAGTGGTTCCCCCCCACATATGGGATATCAGCGTACTCAGGACAAATTGCACAATAGCTTTTGGGGTCCTATTTCTCCTGTTACCCTTATAAAAATAAAAATTTGGGGGCAAAAAGATTATTTTCGTGGAAAAAAATATGATATTTTTATTTTCACGGCTCTACGTTATAAACTTCTGTGAAGCACTTGGGGGTTCAAAGTGCTCACCACACATCTAGATAAGTTCCTTGGGGGGTCTAGTTTCCAAAATGGAGTCACTTGTGGGGGGTTTCTACTGTTTAGGCACATCAGGGGCTTTCCAAACGTGACATGACACCCGCAGACCATTCCATCAAAATCTGCATTTGAAAAAGGCGCTCCTTCCCTTTCCAGCTCTGCCATGCGTCAAAATAGTGGTTTACCCCCACATATGGGGTATCAGCGTACTCAGGACAAATTGCACAATAACTTTTGGGGTCCTGTTACCCTTTGGAAATTAACAATTGGGGGTGGAAAGATCATTTTTGTGGAAAAGATATGATTTTTTAATTTTACTGCTCTACGTTATAACCTTCTGTGAAGCCCTTGGGGGTTCAAAGCTTTCACCACACATCTAGATAAGTTCCTTGGGGGGTCTAGTTTTCAAAATGGGGTCACTTGTGGGGGGTTTCCACTGTTTAGGCACACAGGGACTCTCCAAATGCGACATGGCGTCCAATCTCAATTCCAGCCAAAAAAGTCAAATGGCGCTGCTTCCCTTCCAAGCTCTGCCATGCACCCAAATAGTGGTTTACCCCCACATATGGGGTATAAGCGTACTCAGGACAAATTGCACAATAACTTTTGGGGTCTTTTTACCCTTTGGAAAATAAAAATTGGGGGTGGAAAGATCATTTTAGTGGAAAAGATATGATTTTTTAATTTTACAGCTCTACGTTATAACCTTCTGTGAAGCCCTTGGGGGTTCAAAGCTCTCACTACACATCTAGATAAGTTCCTTGGGGGTCTAGTTTCCAAAATGGGGTTACTTGTGGGGGTTTCCACTGTTTAGGCACACAGGGGCTCTCCAAATGCGACATGGCGTCCAATCTCAATTCCAGCCAAAAAAGTCAAATGGCGCTGCTTCCCTTCCGAGCTCTGCCATGCACCCAAATAGTGGTTTACCCCCACATATGGGGTATCAGCGTACTCAGGACTAATTGCACAATAACTTTTGGGGTCCTTTTATCCTTTGGAAAATAAAAATTGGGATGAAAAGATCATTTTTGTGGAAAAAATATGATTTTTTAATTTTACGGCTCTACGTTATAACCTTCTGTGAAGCCCTTGGGGGTTCAAAGCCCTCACTACACATTTAGATAAGTTACTTGGGGGGTCTAGTTTCCAAAATGGGGTCACTTGTGGGGGGTTTCCACTGTTTAGGCACACAGGGACTCTCCAAATGCGACATGGCGTCCAATCTCAATTCCAGCCAAAAAAGTCAAATGGCGCTGCTTCCCTTCCGAGCTCTGCCATGCGCCCAAATAGTGGTTTACCCCCACACATGGGGTATCGCTGTACTCAGGAGAAATTGTACAACAAATATTATGGTTCATTTTCTACTGATACCCTTGACAAAATTTTAAAAAATTGTGTCGAAAGAAAAATTTTGGGAAAAAAAGTTAAATGTTAATTTTTTCCTTCCACATTGCTTCAATTCTTGTGAAGTACCTAAAGGGTTAATAAACTTCTTGAATGTGGCTTTGAACACGTTGAGGGGTGCAGTTTTTAGAATGGTGTCACTTTTGGGTATTTTCTGTCATATTGACCCTCTCAAATTCACTTCAAATGTGAGGTGGTCCCTAAAAAAAAATGGTTTTGTAAATTTTGTTAGAAAAATTAGAAATTGCTGGTCAACTTTTAACACTTATAACTTACTAACAAAAAAAAATTTTGGTTCCAAAATTGTGCTGATGTAAAGTAGACATGTGGGAAATGTTATTTATTAACTAATTTTTGTGACATATCTCTCTGATTTAATGGCATAAAAATTAAAAGTTTGAAAATTGCAAAATTTTCAAAATTTTTGCCATATTTCCGTTTTTTTCATAAATAAACGCAAGTTATATTGAAGAAATTTTACCACTATCATGAAGTACAATATGTCTCGAGAAAACAATCTCAGAATCGCCAAGATCCGTTGAAGCGTTCCAGAGTTATAACCTCATAAAGAGACAGTGGTCAGAATTGTAAAAATTGGCCTGGTCTTTAACCTACAAAATGGCTTGGTCTTTAAGGGGTTAAAGAAGAAATCCAATAAATTTCCCCCACTATCTTCTTGCCCTGCAATTGATGTATTTATAAAAGCCGTTAGCTGTGAGTTGGGTAATATTCCAACATATCCCCGTATTGATAATCTAAATAAGGATGAGAAAGATGGTCTTAGAAAACTTATGGATATACAAGATGTGGTTTTCAAATCAGCGGATAAGGGTGGGAATGTAGTGGTCTGGCCTAAAGAATTATATGAAGGTGAAGCTCTTCGTCAATTGAACAATGTGAACTGCTATAAAAAATTAACATTCAATCCCTTATCTAAATTCCAAACACAACTAAAAGAATTTCTACGTGAAGCAAGGGATGATGGCACGATCACTAATGATCTTTTTTTGGCTTTACAGGTCAGTGAGCCCACCATTCCCACCCTTTATTTGCTACCTAAAATACACAAAAACCACAGTAACCCTCCTGGTAGGCCAATTATTTCCGGTTGCAATAATTATTTGGAAAATGTCAATAAATATATTGACACAATATTGCAACCTCTTGTGACAGCGCTTCCTTCTTATACCAAAGATATAAATGATTTTTTAAAAAAGATTGATGGGTTACATGTTGACCATGATGCCATCTTGGTCACTTGTGATGTGGAATCACTGTACACGAATATTAGGCACACTGACGGATTGGCTGCTGTTATGTATTTTCTACAACATTCTACATTTTCACGAGATTTTATTATGTTTTTTATTAATTTACTTGAGTTTGCTTTATCCAAAAATGTTTTCATATTTGGCGGGTCCTTCTTCCTTCAAGTCCAGGGAACAGCGATGGGAGCGTCTTTTGCTCCATCGTACGCCAATCTGTTCCTTGGACTTTGGGAGAGGGACCTGTTCTTTTCTGGTGACTTTGAAGGTATCGAACACGTTAATTTATGGACTCGTTATATTGACGATGTTTTTTTAATATGGCAAGATACTGCTGAAGCATTGTCTGCCTTTATTAGCAGGCTAAATTCCAATAACATTAACATGCACTTTACCTTCAATCAACATACACATACTATAGACTTTTTGGATGTGTGTATTACAAAAGACTCTGATGACTGTCTTCAGACAGATCTTTTCAGGAAAAATACAGCAGTCAATGCGTTAGTTCATGCGTCATCATCACATCCTAGGTCCTTAATCAATTCCATTCTGATAGGACAATTCTTAAGATTGCGACGCATATGCTCCAACGACAGTGATTTCTTTAAACAGGCCGAGATAATGAAGACTAGGTTTTTGGAACGTGGTTACAGCCATAGATCAATCAAAAGGGCGTTCAATAGGGCAAGGCACACTAGTCGTCATAATGCTTTATATACTAATCAAACATCAACACAATCTGATGTAGTTCGTTTTATCACTCAATTCAATGGTCAGAGTGATCGGGTCAGATCATGCTTGAATAAACACTGGCAAATTTTGAAGACTGATCCGATCATATCTAAATTCATAGGAGACAGACCGCAAATTACATTTAAAAGATCACTGAATTTGAGTGATAAATTGGTTAAAAGTCATTATGCCATCAAAACTCCAACTAATTTTATTGCACCAGTCAGGCCAAATTATGGGTGCAGACCGTGTGGTTCGTGCGTGGCATGTCCCAACGTAATAAGAGGACACAGTTTTCATAATTCTGACCAGTCTCGTGAGTTCAACATTAAACATAGTATTACATGTACATCATCCTCTGTGATTTACTATGCAACGTGCCCTTGTGCACTGATCTATGTTGGACTCACCACTAGACAGTTGAAGGTCAGAACGAGAGAACATGTGCTGGGCATCCGGGCAGCTAAGGACATTGAGGATTTTTCTTCCCTAAAAACCATCCCCAGACATTTCAAAATGTATCATAATTGTGACTCAACATTATTGAAGGTCTTGGGGATTGATAAATTACCTGATAATATCAGGGGAGGAAACATCAGCAAACGCCTTGCCCAATTGGAATCTAAATGGATATGGACCCTTAATACGGTGTCCCCGAATGGTCTTAATGAGAGTCTTTCTTTTATATCTTTTTTATAAATAAATATTTTAATGCTTTCTTTTATGCATTTTAGTTACCATGGATTTGTGAAATTAGACATATTCTACTACATGAAGTATTCTGAAGACGTTTCACGACAATCGCACTTTTTTTATTTTTCATATTTCATATTTTGTATGTTGGTGTTTCACCATTTCTGTTATGTATATATGTATATATTTATTATTATTGTTGTGATCTATTGATCTTTTATTATTTATGATTGGTTATCACTATTCTATATTACATTAATTTATGTGTATATATTGTTTTACTTATGTTATGCATAAATGCTGTTAATATTAATTTAATTCTTTGTAGCACATTGCACTTTCACTGTTTTGTATGTATATGATGATTAATTTAACCTTTCGTAGCACTTTGCACTTTCACTGTATTAATTGCATACTATGTTATTATACACTATATATATTTTTTCTATTTTTTTCTATACATGTTACATATATATATTTTTCATGAATTATTTTGTGCACTGTCAAATAATTATATGAAGATTTATTGTTACAATGATCTACTAATTATTATCATATTACTATTTAGGTTTTTCTATAAGCACCTTTTTATGTATAGTTAGAGCGTCATCATATGATTAGATTCCTGTTTACTTCATGTTGCCATCGGGACTGGGTAGTGCTCATGCGCGCCCTGATGAGCAGGTCGTCCGTGGCGACGGCGTCTATACGTCATCAACATGTCGGGTTTGACCCGGCACCACTTGATCACGTGACGCCTGATGCAGCGGAGCTTCCGGTTCATGACGGATGCGCATGCGCCCTCAATATCCAGTACCTGATCGCGGTCCACTATATATAGCCCACCATTCCTGGTTAATACTATCCCCCTGACGAAGGTTATATACCGAAACGCGCGTCGGGGCGCGTGGTTGAGACCCCGTTGTGCTGACCTATTGCTCCCAGGTAAATTTTTGCAGTCCATGCCTATCGCTATACACCCTAATTGAGGTTAGTAATCTTATTATTTCTGGCTTTCACAGCCTCTTCTTGTTCATCACATTTACTTGCACTATGTGATTTGTGTTCACAGTTTATTTTATTTGCACTTTGTTGCACATTATTTGGAACAAACCAACTTTTTTTTGATTCACATTGCACATTCATATATAAGGTTGCTATAGCTCCCATAGAGGTTATTGGGCTGGTTGTGCATTTTTTGTGCACACTTATTTGTGCACACTATCTGGTTATATATATTTTGAGCTATTCATTATTGTTTTCTCCAGCACATATAGATTGGGTCTTTATTTTATTATTTTTTTAATCATTAAAATATTTATAGTCTGTATTGTATTTTTGCTGTGCCATCAATAAACATTTTTATTGGTTCATATTTCTTTTGCTGTCTGCATTTTTCGTTATCTTATTTTCACTGCACGGGTGCTTTACCATACCATTTTCTTTGGTTTCTTTTCATTTTTCCGGATGGTCTGCCATCCTTTTTTTAGGAATTTTTTTGGGGGTTAATTTTATTATTGGTACAACAATTCTTTATTGTTCAGGTATTATTTATCTCCAATTTTCCTATTTCATCCATTAGGATATCTTGCAGCATAAAAGACAGACAGCATTGGTGTGGATTGTATCATTCAGCTGCTTGCTATCAATGAATGGAGTGCATACCATTAGATTTTGCCACTCCTAATGTTGTAGCAATTTCTCGGATGGGTTTTTTCTGTTCTTGCAGCTTAAGGATGGCTTGTTTCACCTGCATGGAGAGCTCCTTTCACCGCATGTTTCCTTCACAGCTAAACCTTCCAAATGCAAACACCACACCTCAAATCAACACCAGCCCTTTTATCTGCTTAATTGAGAATGACATAACGAAGGGATTGCCCACACCTGTCCATGAAATAGCCTTGGAGTCAATTGTCCAATTACTTTTGGTCCCTTTAAAAACAGGGTGGCACATGTTAAGGAGCTGAAACTCCTAAACCCTTCATCCAATTTTAATGTGGATACCCTCAAATGAAAGCTGAAAGTCTGAACTTCAACTGCATCTGATTTGTTTTGTTTAAAATTCATTGTGGTAATGTCTAGAACCAAAATTAGATAAATGTTGTCTCTGTCCAAATATTTATGGACCTAACTGTATTAGTCATTACTATAGTGTGAAGAACCCACTTAGTTTACAGCCTGTGTGTGTCTCCGGCAGCACTATCCGGGCACTATGTGTCGGGTAGTAAAATGGCGTATTTGTAATTTTCACTCTAAAACATCCACTGTGTGCTGATTTCCAGAAACTGACTGTGGAGTCAAAACAGTCATTACTACTATAGATTAATTCACTGGGTGTTATAATTTCCCTTGGAGGTGCATTGAGCTGTAGATTGGTTTGCCGCTTAACCCCTTCACCCCCATGGTTGGTTTGCACGTTAATGACCGGGCCAATTTTTACAATTCTGACCACTGTCTCTTTATGAGGTTATAACTCTGGAACGCTTCAACGGATCTTCGCGATTCTGAGATTGTTTTCTCGTGACATATTGTACTTCACGTTAGTGGTAAAATTTCTTCGATATAACTTGCGTTTATTTTTGAAAAAAAACGCAAATATGGCGAAAATTTTGAAAATTTTGCAATTTTCAAACTTTGAATTTTTATTCCCTTAAAACAGAGAAATATGTCACACAAAATAGTTAATAAATAACATTTCCCACATGTCTACTTTACATCAGCACAATCTTGGAACCAAAATTTTGTTTGTTAGGAAATTATAAGGGATAAAAGTTGACCAGCGATTTCTCATTTTTACAACAAAATTTACAAAGCCATTTATTTTAGGGACCACCTCACATTTGAAGTCACTTTGAGGGGTCTATATGATAGAAAATACCCAAAAGTGACACCATTCTAAAAACTGCACCCCTCAAGATACTCAAAACCACATTCAAGAAGTTTATTAACCCTTCAGTTGCTTCACAGGAGTTGAAGCAATGTGGAAGGAAAAAATGAATATTTAACTTTTTAGCCACAAAAATGATCTTTTACAAACTTTTTTTTTATTTTCACAAGGGTAAGGCTAAGTTCACACGTTGCGGAATTGCCGCGGAAATTTCCGCGGCAATCCCGCACTTCTCCCGCAGGAAATACGCACGTTTTTTTATGCTGATTCCCGCCAGAATAATAGCGTTTTGCAAGCGTAATTAGCTTGCAGAATGCTAGCGTTTTCCTAGCGATCTGTAGCATCGCTTGGAAAACTGATTGACAGGTTGGTCACACGAGTCAAACATAGTGTTTGACAAGTGTGACCAACTTTTTACTATTGATGCCGCCTATGTCGCATCAATAGTAAAAAGATCTAATGTAAAAATAATAAAAAAAATAATAAATAATGATATTCTCACCTTCCGGCGGCCCCGCAGCCTTCCCGCCTTCAGCGACGCTCCCGGCAACTTCCGGTCCCAGGAGTGCTTTGCAACAAATCACACCGATGACGTACATCTCGCGAGACCGCTATGCCATCTGGGTGATTCTCGCAAAGCACTCTTGGGACCGGAAGTTGCCGGGAGCGTCGCTGAAGGCGGGAAGGCTGCGGGGCCGCGGGAAGGCTGCGGGGCCGCCGGAAGGTGAGAATATCATTATTTTTTATTTTAATTATTGTTTTACCAGGGATATGGTACCCAGGGCCTGGAGGAGAGTCTCCTCTGCTCCAGACCCTGGGTACCATCCGCACATGAACCGCTTACATTGCGCATAGTGGGCATAGCCACATGCGGAAAGTAAGCGGTTCAATGCATTCCTATGGCGGCGGAATCACCGCGGTTACGCTAAATTAATGAACATGTTGCTATTTTTTCCGCAAAGCGTTTTTTTCGCGGAAAAAAACGCAACATGTGGCCAAAACATGCGGAATCAATTAACATGTATAGGATGCTTAATGCTTGCGTTTTTATCGCGTTTTTACCGCGGAAAACCGCGGAAAAACCGCGAAAAAAACGCAATTATTCCTGATCGTGTGCACTTAGCCTAAAAGGAGAAAATGGACAGATAAAGTTGTTGTACAATTTCTCCTGAGTACGCAAATACCCCACTGTTTGGGCACACGGCAGAGCTCGTAAGGGAAGGAGCGCCATTTGACTTTTTCAAACTAAAATTGGCTGGAATTGAGATTGGACGCCATGTCGCGTTTGGAGAGCCCCTGATGTGCCTAAACAGTGGAAACCCCCCACAAGTGACACCATTTTGGAAACTAGACCCCCTAAGGAACTTATCTAGATCTGTTGTGAGCACTTTGAACCCCCAAGTGTTTCACAAAAGTTTATAATGCCTGGGTGTGAAAAAAAAAAACAAAAAAAACTCTTTTCCACAAAAATGATTTTTTAGTCCCAAATTTTTGATTTTTCCCAAGGAAATTGGACCCCAAAAGTTGTTGTCCAATTTGTCCTGAGTACGCTGATACCCCATATGTGGGGGGAGGGAACTGTTTGGGCGCACGGCAGGGCTTGGAAAGGAAGTAGTAACGTTTTGGAATGCAGACGTTGATGGGGGTCATGTTCCGTTTGCAGTGCCCCAGATGAGCCTAAACAGTGGAAACCCCCCACAAGTGACCCCATTTTGGAAACTAGACCCCCTAAGGAACTTATCTAGATGTTTAGTGAGCACTTTGAACCCCCAAGTGCTTCACACAAGTTTATAATGCCCGGCATGAAAATAAAAAATCCTAATTTTTTTCCCACAAAAATTATCTTTTAGTCACTATTTTTTTATTTTCCCATGGGTAACAGGAGAAATTGGACCACAAAAGTTGTTGTCCAATTTGTCCTGAGTACGCTGATACCCCAAATGTGGGGGGGAACCACTGTTTGGGCGCACGGCAGAGCTCGGAATGGAAGGAGCACCATTTGACTTTTTCCAACCAAAATTGGCTGGAATTGAGATTGGACGCCATGTTGCATTTGGAGAGCCCCTGATGTGCCTAAATAGTGGAAACCCCCCACAAGTGACCCCATTTGGGAAACTAGACCCCCTAAGGAACTTATCTAGATCTTTGGTGAGCAATTTGAACCCCCAAGTGCTCCACACAAGTTTATAACATAGAGCCGTAAAATTAAAAAATCATATTTTTTTCCACAAAAATGATCTTTTCACCCCAATTTTTATTTTCCCAAGGGTAACAAGACTCCAAAAGGTATTGTGCAATTTGTCCTGAGTACGCTGATACCCCATATGTGGGGGTAAACCACTGTTTGGGTACATGGCAGAGTTTGGAAGGGAAGGAGCGCCGTTTGACTTTTTCAAAGCAGAATTGGCTGGATGCCATGTCGTGTTTGGAGAGCTCCTGATCTGCCTAAACAGTGGAAACCCCGACAAATGACACCATTTTGGAAACTAGACCCCTCAAGGAACTTATCTAGATGTGTGGTGAGCACTTTGAACCCCCAAGTGCTTCACAGAAGTTTATAACGTACAGCAGCAAAAATAAAAAATCTTTTTTTTTTTTTTTTTTTTTTCAAAAATGATTTTTTCGCCCCCAATATTTTATTTTCACAAGGGTAACAGGAGAAATTGGACCCCAAAAGTTGTTGTCCAATTTGTCCTGAGTACGCTGATACCCAATATGTGGGAGAAAACTACTGTATGGGCGCAAGTCAGGGCTCGGAAGAGAAGTAGTGACGTTTTGGATTGCAGACTTTGATGGAATGGTCTGGGGCGTCATGTCGCATTTGGAGAGCCCCTGATGCGCCAAAACAGTGGAAACCCCCAACAAGTGACCCCATTTTGGAAAATAGACCCCACAAGGAACTTATCTAGATGTGTGGTGAGCACTTTGAACCCCGAAGTGCTTCACAGAAGTTTATAGCGTACAGCCGTAAAAATAAAAAATCTTTTTTTTTTTTTTTTTTTTACAAAAATGATATTTTCGCCCCCAGTTTATTTTCCAAGGGTAACAGAAGAAATAGGACAAATTGCACAATAACTCTTGGGGTCCAGAGTACGCTGATACCCCATATGTGGGGGTAAACTACTGTTTGGGCGCATGGCAGAGCTCAGAAGTGAAGGAGCACCGTTTGACTTTTTCAACGCAGAATTGGCTGGAATTGAGATCAGACGCCATCTCACATTTGGAGAGCCCCTGATGTGCCTAAACAGTGGAAACCGCCCAATTCTAACTCCAACCCTAACCCCAACACACCCCTAACCCTAGTCCCAACCCTAACCATAACCCTAACCACAAACCTAACCCTAACACATCCCTAACCCTAATCCCAACCCTAACTCTAACTTTAGCCGCAACCCTAACCCTAACGGGAAAATGGAAATAAATACATTTTTTTAATTTTATTATTTTTCCCTAACTAAGGGTGTGATAAAGGGGGTTTGATTTACTATTTATAGCGGGTTTTTATGATTGGCAGCTGTCACCCTAAAAGACGCTTTTCATTGCAAAAAATAGTTTTTGCATCACCACATTTTGAGAGCTATAATTTTTGCATATTTTGGCCCACAGAGTCATGTGAGGTCTTATTTTTTGCGGGACGAGGTGATGTTTTTATTGGTACCATTTTTGAGCACGTGACATTATTTGATCGCTTTTTATTTCGATTTTTGGGAGATTAGAATGAACAAAAATCAGCAATTCATGAATTTCTTTTCGGGGAGGCGTTTGTACCGTTCCGCGTGTGGTAAAATTGATAAAGCAGTTTTATTCTTCGGGTCAGTACGAATACGGCGATACCTCATTTATATCATTTTTTTATGTTTTGGCGCTTTTATAGAATAAAAACAATTTTATATAAAAAATTATTTTTGCATCGCTTTATTCTGCGAGCTATAACTTTTTTATTTTTTCGCTGATGATGCTGTATGGCGGCTCGTTTTTTGCGGGACAAGATGACGTTTTCAGCGGTACCATGTTTATTTATATCCGTCTTTTTGATCGCGTGTTATTCCACTTTTTGTTCGGCGGTATGATGATAACGAATTGATTTTTTGCTTTTTTTTATTTTTAAGGGGTTCACTAAACTAGTGGGACAGTTTTATAGGGGGGGGGTTGTTACGGACGCGGCGATACCAAATGTGTACTTTTATTGTTTTGGTTTTTTTATTTACAGTAAAAAATGCATTTTTTGGGGAATATTTTTTTTTATTATTTATTTTGGAATTTTTTTTTACACATGTTTATTTTTTTCACTTTATTACTTTGTCCCAGGGTGGGACATCACTGTAAAATGTCAGATCGCTGGTGTGACAGTGTGCACAGCACTCTGTCACACCAGCGATCGCACAGGCATAGCTGCAGGCTTCTCAGTGCCTGCTCTCAGCAGGCACTGAGGAAGCCGCCTCCCTGCAGGACCCGGCAGCCATCTTGGATCTGGGTCCTGGGAGGGAGGAAGCCCTCAGAACAGCGCGATCACATCGCGCTGTTCTGAGGGTCTCAGGGGAGCGCGCAGGGAGCCCCCCTCTCCCTGCGCGATGCTCCCCTGTGCCCGCGGTGTGCCAGGGGTTAATGTGCCGGGAGCGGTCCGTGACCGCTCCTGACACACAGTCCCGGGAGCGCAGCTGATCGCCTATGACGTACTATCCCGTCCATGGTCAGATTGGCACGGGTTTCATGGACGGGATAGTACGTCTGATGTCAGAGAGGGGTTAAGGGATAAAAAAAAAAAAAATTCTCATTAAATTTTCTTCCTTAGTGAGTGTGAGCGAGCTGAGTGTGACAGGAGCGTAAGTGCGGAACGGTGGTAAGTGTGTGACTTGTGATTCAGTGACTTTGGAATCAGGGAGTTTCCAAGGGAGGAATTACTGAATTGCTGTTTGTGTTTTATTAATACTTTCTTTTTACTTAACATTTCTGGTGAAATCCCCATTAGGAATGTGCTCCATTATTGACAATGCCATCCAGAGAACATCTTGCAATCCTTGAACAGCTGGTCGAGGGTGCATACTGCTGTGCGAGATGTGAGCACATTGTTTATTTGAAAGCCCAGGTACTGGATCTAAATGCAACACTGAGATCCATAGACAAAATGGAAAGTAGTTTGCTGCTCACTGGGATAGATGAGGGGGGATGCTAGGATGGAGCTGCAGGACAGTGAAGCAGCAAGCTGGGTGACAGAAGGTGGGGTAGAGGGAAAAGCGCCAGGAAGGCTAGTCCTGATCTGGCACACCCCAATAAGTTTGCTAAGTTGGCAAATGAGGGGAGTGTCAGTACAGGGGTAGCACTGCTGCAGCAAGGCATGTCCTCTGAAAGCCGGAGGAGTGTCTGCTCCAGTAAGGGGGAATTAGGAGAGCAGGGCAGGCCAGACAGGTGCTGGTAGTGGGAGACTCAATTATTAGGGGAACAGATAGGGCAATCTGTCACAAAGACAGGGATCGTCAAACAGTGTGCTGCCTACTTGGCGCTCGAGCAGACATATCGCTGATCGGGGTGACAGATTACTGGGAGGGGCTGGTGAGGACCCAGCGGTCATGGTGCACATTGGCACAAATGACAAAGTTAGAGGTAGGTGGAAGGTCCTTAAAGATGATTTCAGGGAACCAGGCTGCAAGCTTAAAGCAAGGACCTCCAACGTGGTATTTTCTGAAATATTGCCTGTACCACATGCCACACCAGAGAGGCAATGGGAGATTAGGGAGGTTAATAAGTGGCTCAGGAATTGATGTGGGAAGGAGGGGTTTGGGTTCCTGGAGAACTGGGGTTCTATGCTAGGGACGGGCTGCACCTCAATGGGGAGAGTGCAGCTGTGCTGGGGGAAAAATGGCTAAATGGCTAGGAGGTTGGAGGAGTCTTTAACCTATGGACTGGGGGGGGGGGGGAGGGTATTCATTTTATAGGAGGGGAAGACCGTGCAGATAGATACCTGGGCACAAATAACGAAATTGGGGGTGGGGGTTAGAACAGTTAATAATTTAGAAAGAATAGAGGTACAGAGAGATACATAAAGTGCATGTACACTAATGCCAGGAGTCTCACCAACAAAATGGAGGAATTACACTTAGCGTTGGAACATAATGATGACATGGTGGGGATATCTGAGACATGGCTGGACGAGAGCCACGACTGGGCTGTTAATTTACAGGGCTATAGTCTGTTCAGAAATGACCGTACAAATAAGCGAGGGGGGTGTGTGTTTATATGTAAAATAATTCTTAACCCAGCAGGAAGTACGGCGGCGTCTAAAAATCACTAAAGTAGACAAATCCCCAGGCCCGGATGGGATACACCCCAGAGTACTACAGGAATTAAGTACAGTCATAGATAGACCATTATTTTTAATCTTTAAAGATTCCATAATAACGGGGTCTGTACCACAGGACTGGCGTATAGCAAATGTGATGCCAATATTCAAAAAGGGGACAAAAACTGAACCTGGAAATTGTAGGCCAGTGAGCTTAACATCTACTGTGGGTAAAATCCTGGAGGGTTTTCTAAGGGATACTATACTGGAGTATCTGAAGAAGAATAACCTCATGACCCAATATCAACATGGGTTTATGAGAGTCCGTTCCTGTCAGACTAATCTGATGAGCTTCTATGAAGAGGTAAGATCTGGACTGGACCAAGGGAACGCAGTGGACGTGGTGTATATGGACTTCTCAAAAGCTTTTGATACGGTGCCACACAAAAGGTTGATACATAAAATGAGAACAAATGGGGATAGGGGAAAATATGTGTAAGTGGGTTAAGAGCTGGCTCAGGGATAGGAAACAAAGGGTGGTTATTAATGGAGCACACTAGGACTGGGTCACGGTTAGCAGTGGTGTACCACAGGGGTCAGTATTGGGGCCGCTTCTCTAACATTTATTAATGACCTTGTAGGGGGCATACAGAGTAGTATTTCAATATTTGCAGATGACACTAAACTCTGCAGGGTAATCAATACAGAGGAGGACAATTTAATATTACAGGAGGATTTATGTAAACTAGAAGCTTGGGCTGATAAATGGCAAATGAGCATTAATGGGGATAAATGTAAGGTCATGCACTTGGGTAGAACAAACAAGATGTATAATTATGCGCTTAATTGTAAAACACTGGACAAAACTGTCACTGAAAAAGACCTGGGTGTATGGGTGGACGACAAACTCACATTTAGTGGCCAGTGTCAGGCAGCTGCTGCAAAGGCAAATAAAAAAATGGGATGCATTAAACGAGGCATAGATGCTCATGAGGAGAACATAATTTTACTTCTATACAAGTCACTAGTGCAACCACACTTCGGAGACCAGAATTTTACACAGTATTCTGTGTATAAGAAAGACATAGCTGAACTGGAGCGGGTGCAGAGAAGAGCGACCAAGGTTATTAGAGAACTGGGGTGTGATGAAGGAACAGCCGCCATCTTGGATATGGGGCATAATACTCGCCTCATGTCTGAGTTTGGCCTGTCCCAGGTGCCATTTTGTCTGAGTTCACAGAGTCACAGGCAGCTAACTGCTCCTACCCCCCATCCCTGTAAGCATATTGAAGAAAACAGGATTTAGTGCTCCAATGTTGAATAGCAAGGTCTTTTAGTATGATAAGGAGATAAGGCCAAAACAGGACTTCAAAGCTTGAGTAAGGAGCCACGCCAGCATGGGGCCTGGAGGTGCCTGGGGGCTTCAATTAGATTATACCTGTCAGCTGGACACAGAAATGCACATCCATTGTCTCGCCCAGCCACTCCGATTCCATCCTAGGATTATGAGCACACCTTTCGAGGTACAGACTCAAAAAAAATATCCGCGTGACCCTGCGGAAATCGCGCATCTGACAGTGCGAATCCCGAGTCGGTAAGGCTCTGAGACCTGAGATATAGAGATTGGCCCTCCACAGCGACCCAATGGGGCCATGTTTGCTCTCCACACGACAGGCAAAACAAACCGCATTCACTGGTACCTCTCGTGTCCTGATCCGATCATCCTGGAGAAAGTTACCCCCTTTCTTAGATATTGGGAATAAATTCTGCAGGGAGCTGAAGGGTGGAGATTATTAGCCCACCCTCTGACACCGGGGGAGGAACCCAGCATGTTTAAGAACTGAGAGCACATGTTAGAGACACTCACTCTCACAGAAGAACAAGACGATGATGATCTAAGAAGGAACAGGGGACAGATCTGCCAAAGGAGCAGCAGCACGCGCTTTGGGGACTGTCCGGCAACTAAGATTCTTATACCTGTGGACTGCAGAGCTCCCGGCATCCACATGCAACCTACAACCTGGTAAAATTGACCTCCAGCTTAATATCTCTAAGCCTTGTACCATTATTGTTATATTTTACTCTGACTGCAAATCCACTGTAATTCCGTTGTATAGCTTACTGTATATTTCTATAATTATCTAGTGCGCCCTTAAGGAAATTAAACCATAAAATTAATTTTGGGCTGATGCTTTTACTCGGATTAGAAATCTTAGAATACCCAGTGGGTAACAGGACATCCTCCCCGGCGGCCATTTGCTCTAGGTGCAGTTCCCTTACTGACCTGAGAGGCAAAGGGGGCGCCGGAGAGCCGTGACTGTGTAGTTACGTCACATTGGTGATGTGGGAGGAACCGGTTTCCTTTACATTGGTGGCAGCGTAGTGGGATCAGAGTAATAGTGTGCGTGGGACCCCTACTCCCAGACACTAAAGACTACCAGCGGTAACTTTCACTGCTGGGGTCTTAAGGTCAGTCCAGCAATAGACGGTCAGAGTGTAAATACAATAAGTTGTGTGTAAGGTCAGGGTTGCAGCTGTGTCAGTAACCAGAGGTTCCCAAGATGGCAGAAGGCACCAGGAGTAAGACAAAGGGGGAGGCCAATGATATGGTCTATGAGGAGGTCGATACCGATGAAGGAGAGGGGAAGCTCAGCCAGGGCCCCCCAAGGAGCCAGAACCCCGTGCTCAGTCCCGCAGTGGACTGTCCACCACCTGCCCGCCCCAGCCTGTCCAGATCGGAGGCCCTTTTCCAAGCGGCTATGGCACAGCTCGAGGCTGGTAACGCCGCCGCCCAAGACAGACTCCTGGTGGCGGCAGAGAAAGCAGCAGAGCGTCAGCATACAGAACGTGTGCTGCAGGCTGCAGAACGCTGTGAATCTGCAGAGCTCCGGCACTGACGGGAGATGGCTCAGCACGGGCTTCCGCTGGACGCTCCAGCCCCACCGGAGACCAAGGCTTCCAAGGTCCGGGCGGAGGACTTTCCCTTGCTTGAAAAGGATGGAGACCTGGATTTCTTTCTGCTGGCCTTTGAGAGGACCTGCCTCCAACATCATCTGGCCCTGGATCAGTGGGCAAGGTACCTGACCCCCCGTTTGAGGGTTAAGTCCCTGAAAGTGTTGGGGGACTTACCTGCCGGGGAGGAACAGAACTACAACAGCATCAAGCGGGCCCTAATCCAGCACTACAACCTCACCCCGGAGTCGTACTGCAGGAAGTTCCGGAGCCTGCAGCGGGGCTCAAAGGACACCTGGACCGACCACATGCGGGCCCTGCTGACAGCTGAGGAGCACTGGACCTCGGGTCTAGAGCTCACCACCTGCCAGGAGGTCCAGGAATTGTTTGTCACAGAGCAGTTCTTGTGGAACTGCCCAGAGGACTTCCAGCAGTTCCTCCGTGACCGGAAACCAAAGGGGGCTTCTGCTACAGCCGCCCTGGCAGACAAGTATGCCAACAACAGGGCACCTGAGCCAATGAAGCCTGCCAGCAGCACCTGGAGAGGGGGTAAGCCCAATCCTGCCCCGGTCCCCCCAGAGTGCAAGGGGTGTACCCCCTGATGCCCTCTCCAGGCCAGGAACAGAACCCCGGCATTGTCATCATTGCAACCAGCCGGGACACTTTAAGGCTGCGTGTCCCCAGCGCCATAAGGCCCCATCCCTGTCCCAGAAACCGTCCACTGTTTTGTGTGTGGGAGGGGGTGGTGGGAGGTCCCTGAACAATTACCAACCCGTCACCATCGGCCGTTCAGCGGTCATGGGACTGGGGGACACAGGCGCTGAACGAACCCTGGTACGTCCTGAGGTGGTGTCCCCTCAAGACTTGGTACCTGGGAAAACCCTCTCCGTCTACGGAATTGGAGGCATTGAACAGGCGCTGCCCGTCGCCAAGGTGTTTTTGGACTGGGGCGCTGGGAGGGGAATGCAGGAGGTGGGAGTAACGCCAAATATTCCTGCCAATGTGTTGCTTGGGACCGATTTGGGGCGGCTAGTGTCTCAGTATGTGGCCACTGAACCCCCAAGTTCGGCTCCTGAAGAATGTCATGACTACTGTGAATACTAATGTTAATGTGTTTAATGTGCCTCCAACAGTGGAGGAGGGAGTGAAACCTGATGGTAAGCCATGCACTGACACTACACACACAGGGCTCACAGTGAGGACAGGTGAGGAGACTGCAGGGGAAAGCTCAGAGGTGGAGGGAGGGGCTGCTAAGAGCAGTGTAGGGCCCTAAGGGAATCCAGCCTGCTGAGTCTAGGGCCTCTGCAGAAAGAGGAACAGGCCATGAGGGGAGGGGGCGTCCCAGGAGAGGAGCCACCAGGTAAGACACCAGGGCAGGAGTGACCCCACATCCGGGATGTCAGGAGGCCAGGGAAGTCTGCCTGACCCGGCGACTTGGTCAGGGGTCGAGGGGAAGCAGGAGCTACCTGTGGTCTCAGCGGTCATGGCCGCTGTTACCAGGAGTGGGAGCGCCGGAGCCTCGCGGAGGTCCGACGGTTTCCCCCTCTCCGACCAAGTGGCTGCCGAGAGACAGATCCCGGGGAGCTGACAGAGGATGTGGCAGTTTCGTCAATCCTTGCCACATGGAGTCAGGGATTTCAGGCAGCGTTGGAAGCTGACGCTAGCCTGAAAACTCTCAAGTAGTAGGCGGCACAGCCTCCCCTGGAGTCTGACCGTGAGCGAGTGGTCTGGGACCAGGGACGGCTGTACCGGGTAACGGTCCAGCAGGGTTCACAGGAGGCGTGGCCCAGGGACCGACAGTTAGTGGTACCCTCTCTGTTCAGGGCGGAATTGTTGCGGAACGCACATGAGATTCCATGGCCGGACACCTAGGGATCGCCAAAACCAGGGCCAGGCTAGCTCAGCATTTCTACTGGCCTGGAATGAGGACCGAGGTGACTGCCTACTGCCGTTCGTGTGACACCTGTCAGAGGGTGGGGAAGGCGGGGCAGCACTCCAAAGCTCCACTGATAACTCTGCCCAACATCAAAGAGCCTTTCTCGAGGGTGGCTGTGGATCTCATTGGACCTCTGACCACTCCAAGCCGCTCGGGGAAATGCTTCATACTAACGGTAGTGGACTATGCCACCTGGTATCCGGAGGCGGTAGCTTTGTCGTCCATTCGGGCCGACAAAGTGGCCACTGCCTTACTGGAGATTTTCCCCAGAGTGGAGTTTCCCCAGGAAATGCTCACCGACCGAGGGACCCAGTTCATGTCGCAGCTGATGGAGTCTCTCTGTAAGCAGGTACAGGTGCAACATCTGGCAGCCAGCCCGTATCACCCACAGACCAATGGCCTGTATGAGCGGTTCAATGGCACCTTAAAGCAGATGCTGAAGATGTTCGTAGACTCCCACGGGAGAGACTGGGAGCGGTATCTCCCACACCTGCTGTTTGCCTACCGGGAGGTCCCACAGGCCTCAACGGGGCTCTCCCCCTTTGAGCTCCTGTACGGGCGACGTGTACAGGGGCCCCTTGCTCTGGTGAAGGAAGCATGGGAAGGGGATTTGGCCACCCCTGGAGTGTCGATCATTGAGAATGTCGTGCGCTTCCGGGACCGAATGATGGCCTTGACACGGCTGGTGCATGACAATATGGCCCAAGCCCAGGCTGACCAGAAGCGGTTGTACGACCAGAATGCTTGTGAGCGGACCTACCAGGTGGGTCAAAAGGTGTGGGTACTGGTCCCCGTACCTCAAAACAAGCTTCAGGCGGCCTGGGAGGGTCCATATCTCATGCACCAGCAGCTCAACGCCGTCACCTATCTGGTCACCCTGGACCACGCCCGTGGAAGGAGGAAGGCCTTCCTCGTGAACATGATGAATGCCCATCATGACGGGGAGGCTTGTGCCCACCCAGTGTGTAACCTTCCCGAGGAAGGAGAGGCAGAAACCCTCCTGGATCTGCTCACCCAAGCCAAGGCGGGTGGATCCATCGAGGATGTGGGGGTTGGCCACCAGCTCTCGGAGGACCAACGTTCCCAGCTGGGGGTCACCCTACACCCCTTTCGGGAGCTGTTCAGCAGCCTGCCCGGAAGGACTGAGACAGCCGTCCATGATGTGGACACCGGCAATCACCCCCCGGTCCGGCGTTCGGCATATTGGGTCTCTCTTGAGGTGCAGCAGCACATGCGCCAAGCGATAGACAATATGCTGAAGCTGGGGGTAATCCAAGCGTCCAACAGCGCGTGGTCAACGCTGTGACGGTCACCGATGCGTACCCAATGCCGCGCATTGATGACCTGCTCGATCAGCTGGCTGGGGCCAAGTACCTGACCATCATGGATCTGAGCAGGGGGTATTGGCAGATTACCCTGACCCCTGGGGCACGGGAACGCTCTGCCTTTATCACCCCATTCGGACTGTACGAGTCCACGGTGATGCCCTTCGGCATGAAGGATGCCCCTGCCACTTTTCAGCGGATGGTCAACACGCTGCTCAAGGGACTGGAAGGGTATGCGACCGCGTACCTGGATGACATTGCCATCTTCAGTCCCACCTGGGAGGATCACCTAGAGCATCTGGCGCAGGTGCTCGGGCGGATCCAGCGAGCAGGCTTGACCATTAAGCCGGAAAAATGCCAGCTGGGTATGAGTGAGGTCCACTACCTGAGACACCGGGAAGGTGGGGGAGCTCTGAAGTTAGAGCCCGGGAAGGTGGATGCCATCGCATCCTGGCCCACCCCAGGACCAAGAAGCAGGTGATGTCCTTCTTGGGGACTGCCGGGTACTATAGGAGGTTTGTTCCACACTATAGTGCCCTGGCCAAGCCCCTGACGGACCTCACCAAGATGAAGCTGCCCGTCGCAGTCGACTGGACAGTCGCCTGCGAGACAGCTTTTCAGGCGCTCAAGACCGCCCTTTCTAGCTCTCCTGTATTACAGGCAGCTGACTTCACGCGGCCGTTCGTAGTGCAGACGGACGCCAGCGAGTTCGGCCTCGGTGCTGTGCTCAGCCAGGTCGACACTACGGGCCATGAACACCCCGTTTTGTACCTGAGCCGGGAGCTCCTGCCGAGGGAAGTGGCCTATTCCACGATGGAGAAGGAATGTCTGGCAATTGTGTGGGCCCTGCAACATCTGCAGCCATACTTGTACGGATGCCAATTCACTGTGGAAACAGACCACAACCCCCTCAGCTGGTTACACACGGTCTCTGGGACGAATGGGAGGTTGCTACGCTGGAGCCTCGCTCTCCAGCAGTATCACTTCACCATTCGCCACAAAAGAGGCAGGGACCATGGTAACGCTGATGGGTTGTCCCGACAAGGAGAGGGTGCGGAAGGGCGCATGGGGGAACACAGGAATGTGATACCCCCTAGCGCCCTCTAAAGCAGGGAGGTGTGATGAAGGAACAGCCGCCATCTTGGATATCGGGCATAATCCTCGTCTCATGTTTGAGTTTGGCCTGTCCCAGGTGCCATTTTGTCTGAGTTCACAGAGTCACAGGCAGCTAACTGCTCCTACCCCCCATCCCTGTAAGCATATTGAAGAAAACAGGATTTAGTGCTCCACTGTTGAATAGCAAGGTCTTTTAGTATGATAAGGAGATAAGGCCAAAACAGGACTTCAAAGCTTGAGTGAGGAGCCACGCCAGCATGGGGCCTGGAGGTGCCTGGGGCTTCAATTAGATTATACCTGTCAGCTGGACACAGAAATGCACATCCATTGTCGCGCCCAGCCACTCCGACTCCATCCTAGGATTATGGATTATGAGCACACCTTTCGAGGTACAGACTCATAAAAAATATCCGCGTGACCCTGCGGAAATCGCGCATCTGACAGTGCGACTCCCAAGTCGGTGAGGGCCCTGGGACCTGAGATATAGAGATTGGCCCTTAACAGCGACCCAATGGGGCCATGTTTGCTCTCCACACGACAGGCAAAACAAACAGCATTCACTGGTACTTCTCGGGTCCTGATCTGATCATCCTGGAGAAAGTTCCCCCTTTCTTAGATATTGGGAATAAATTCTGCAGGGAGCTGAAGGGTGGCGATTATTAGCCCACCCTCTGACACCAGGGGGAGGAACCCAGCATGTTTAAGAATTGAGAGCACATGGCAGAGACACTCACTCTCACAGAAGAACAAGACAATGATCTAAGAAGGAACAGGGGACAGATCTGCCAAGGGAGCAGCAGCACACGCTTTGCGGACTGTCCGGCAACTAAGATTCTTATATTTGTGGACTGCAGAGCTCCCGGCATCCACATACAACCTACAACCTGGTAAAATTGACCTCCAGCTTAATATCTCTAAGCCTTGTACCATTATTGTTATATTTTACTCTGACTGCAAATCCACTGTAATTCCGTTGTATAGCTTACTGTATATTTCTGTAATTATCTAGTGCGCCCTTAAGGCAATTAAACCATAAAATTAATTTTGGGCTGATGCTTTTACTCTGATTACAAATCTTAGAATACCCAGTGGGTAACAGGACATCCTCCCAGGCGGCCATTTGCTCTAGGTGCAGTTCCCTTACTGACCTGAGAGACAAAGGGGGCGCCGAAGAGCGGTGACTGTGTAGTTACGTCACATTGGTGACGTGGGAGGAACCGGTTTCCTTCAAATGGGGTTTCTGCAATACCAAGAGAGGTTATTACACTTGGGGTTATTTAGTTTGGAAAAACGAAGGCTTAGGGGTGATCTTATTACAATGTATAAATATATGAGAGGACAGTACAAAGACCTTTCTAATTATCTTTTTACTCTTAGACCTCTGACGGGGACAAGAGGCCATCCTCTACGTCTGGAGGAAAGAAGGTTTAGTCATAATCACAGAGCAGATTCTTTACTGTAAGAGCAGTGAGACTATGGAACTCTCTGCCGTATTATGTTGTAATGAGTGATTCCCTACTAACATTTAAGAAGGGACTGGATGCCTTTCTTGAAAAGTATAATATTACAGGTTTTATATACTAGATTCCTTGATAGGACGTTGATCCAGGGAACTAGTCTGATTGCTGTATGTGGAGTCGGGATCAATATGTTAGGCTATGGGTTGAACTAGATGGACTTAAAAGTATTCCTTCAACCTTAAATACTATGTTACTGTGTATAATTGAGTCACTTTATGGGGATTTCTACTGCTCTAGTTTTCGGCCATTTTGTTATATCAGGAACTCTGCACAAAGTGTGTCCCATCTTCTCTGGGATCTGCTCCTGTGACGTCTGCTTCTGTCACCAGGCACTGTCTAATTCATTCTGCAGGCATCGCTGGTAATAGAGAAGTCAAAACCAGAAGCTATGGGCAGCACTGGCTCTATCCAGCCACTAAGATTAGGGTTGCTGGGACCAGTAGTACCATCCAGACTTGCAGTATGGGTGTGCGCTGTCCAGCTGAAGTAGTCTGCTCCCTACTTAAGCCAATTGGTAAGCACCACATCCTACTAAAGCTCAAAGCATATTGCTGGAATCTGCCAGAAACAGCGTTGTTCTCCTCTTGTTCAGTCCTCTGTGCTCAGCTCCCGGCTTGTGTACTTGTTTCCTGTTGTGACCCCGACCCATTTACTGACTACTCTTGTCTTCTGATTTTGTATTTTCCTTGCCCTCCTGGTTCTGACATGGCTACCTGACTAATGTGGAGCTTAATGTTTGACGCATGTTTTTTTTTTTTTGCCTTCTCTGCTATGTTACCTGACTATTCTTCTTCCCATCTTACTCCACAGAACAGCAGGTATCGCTGTGGTCCAGGCCTAGAGGTCCCTGTGTAACTCCAGATACAGGTAGAGGGGTTAAAGGGTGATGAGCAAGGAAATCGTTGAACAAGTATGAATGATTATGGAAATGAAATCAAAATTGTGAAACATAAATTTCCACTTAAAAACTATTTTTAATATTTACTTCTAAAAAACACCAAAACCCAGTGTGAATGAGCATATACTAGATATGCCCCAATAAAATTATTCTAACCTAATGTGCGTCCTATGCTAGACCTCGATGTTCCTACCTGACCGTGGAGGTTGGCACCACTAGAGATTCGACTTGGCGCCCCCACTCAGCGTAGGCTAACCCTTACTGCCCTGTTACACCCTACAATATAGGTAGGAGAACAATGATAAATAGGCAGGGGTGAAGAGAGTCTTTAAGCTAGGTTTACACACATCTATATATAGAAAATTTAGAGATAACAATTGTATCCCCTTGAAAACTCCAAACTTGCTCAATCACAAATTATGTATAAAATACTTAAATAATGTTTGGAGAGATTACCACAATCAATTAGGGCAGTACATTGGTACCCCTAAATGTCTACAGACCATTAGGTAGGCAATTTGTTCATTAAACATGGTAACCAACTATTAACCAGCATACAACACATAACAAAGTATTGCCATATTGCCACATATATTCCAAAGGGAACAACTTATCGTTACTCCATCACACCCCGACGCGTTTCCCCGTTAATTGAACGGTTCCTCAGGAGGTCACAGATTGATAGGGACCGGCTGCCATTGTAGATGATGGTGCACCGCCTCCCCTCTCGGGTGGATTTAAATAACCACCCGTGATTAGTGCCTGTAAATTGGTCCACCCACACTATAATGGATGTCATAAACCGGGTTGTTCTATAGGGTTAGGTCACACTTACCCCCCTCCACATCAGACGCCATCGCTGCTTACATGGTTGTTATTATTATTATTATTCTCCCTCACACAGTGTGGTTTCAATACTTCCGTGATTACCTTGCGTTCCAGCTCATGAAGAGCAAGCGTCACTTCCGCCTAGTCGGCCGCAATGATGCCCTGCGTTCCACCTATTGAAACGCATACCTGCCGCCCATTATTATGACGTTCATTAGCAGATAAAGTATTACAGGCACGGGCAAGAAATAACATAGTATATGCATTGATAGATATTTTCGGCCATACTGACGGTAGAAGCGCAAACAGTTTTAAAAAAAAAATAATGCTGGAAAGGAATAAGGTAATGGTGACCAAATATTAATAGTATATATAAAAAGCCACTGATAACAAAACCATATGGTTCCAATTCCGATAATTTTAGCCACAATGGGCAGATATTGTAAACAAATATCAATAGTATGGCTGTCACAAAATCCTATTTAACCTATTATGGTATGGAATACAGGGTTACAGTCAGGTATATGAGTTCTCAAATAAAGCATGTATAGGATATATATTCATTCAGACCATTTGGAGACAGGGATTGCAATCTGAATGTCCATTCGGCTTCACGCTTCAAAATCACCTTATCAAGATCTCCTCCTCTCATTTTTGGTTTAACCAATTCCACCATTGTAAAAGTGATATCCGATAGGCGGCCTGCATGGATTCTATTCATGTGGCGGGATATTGGTGTATCCATTTTGTTTTTAATGTCATTACAGTGCTCTCCCACTCTCAATTCCCTTTTAGTTTTCCCGACATAATCCAGGGGGCAGGTACATGTAGCTTTGTATACGACCCCCATGGATTTGCAGATCCCAAAGTCCCTAATGGTAAATCTCTTCCCATTGGCTGAACTGCAAAAGGTTTTTGTTTGATCCATCATATTACATTTAGAGCAATTGCCACACCTAAAAAAGCCCAGGGGCCTTCTATCAAGCCAGGTATTTCCCCTCATCGGTTTTTGATACAGACTATGGACCAGCCGGTCCCCAATAGAGCGTCCCCTCCTATATGTCACACTCGGCTTTGGTGGCAGAAACTTACTGACATTAGGGTCCGCTAGGAGGATTCCCCAGTGCTTCTTTAAGATGTGATACACCCTTTCAGATTATTCATCAAAAGTCCCTATGATTCTAACATAGGTATCTATTATGATTTGGTAGCTGAGGAGAGCAAGCAAAAAACGGCAATACACCAGAGAGGTTGGGATCTACTGGATTGCAGTACCCTGACTAACCACCACAACTAAAGGCAGCCGTGGAGCGTACCTACGTTGGTCCTAGACGCCTCGTCACAGACTGAGAAGCTAACTACACCTAAAGATAGAAAGAGGAAAACTATCTGCCCCAGAGCAGATCCCCAAAGAACATAGGAAGCCCCCAAACATGTAATGGCGGTTAGACAAGAGGAAATACAGACACAGACAGAAAATAGTATGAGCAAATGTTGGGGCCCAATCAACCTGGACAGAAAAGGATAGGAAGGACACTTACTGCAATCCCAAAAAACCCTAAAAAGTACCAACTCTACTAATTGCAAAAACACCTGAGCTCACACGACCTCTACCACCTAAATTAGTTCTCTGGTGTAACAAAACTAAGCCGCAGCCACTGAAAAGACGGATTTTGGTAAGAACTTAAGGGTATGCCACACTAAACAACATCGCTAACGGGATCGCTAAAAAACGTCACTATTTAGCGATCCCGTTAGCGATGTTGTTGTGTGCGGCATCTACCAGCGACGTGGCCCCTGCTGAGATCCTGCTGTGATCTCGCTCGTCGCTGACATCGTTCCGGACCCTATTTTATCGTCGGCGCCCCCGCTGGTAAGTATATATCGCTGAGTGTGGCACCTTTTCTTAGCGATTTAGCGGTACTTTTGTACCGCTAAAGTCGTTAAGGAGATCGCTAACCGCGATAGCGTCCTTAACGACATCGCTAAGTTAAGCCGCTATCAGCGATATAGAAACAATCCCGCTAGCGATCGCATTAGTATGCGTCGTTATCGTGATCGCTAGCGGGATTGTTTAGTGTGGCAGTACCTTTACCTGTAAAATCCTTTTCAGCGAAGGAAGGAAGGGGGACAGTCATTACTAGTGGGTAGGCGGAGCCCACACAGGATAGACACCTCAGATTAAAAAGTGTTGACCGGCCCCTCCAGCTCGGGCTCCTCCTACTCCAGATCTCCAGTCTGTACACAAGCTAAGGAAGAGTAAATATCACCAGCGTAGCAACATAACCCCTTCTGAAGAACTTCAGAGAAGAAAAGAATACAGGTTATGCACATAACAGAAAAAAACACACAGTTCCAGGTACTACTCACTGGACCTGACCACTGCGATGAGCTGGCAATGCTGGAAAAGAGCCTTAGCGTGCCGACCTCAGCCCAGATAATCGCTATCAGAGAAGGGTCACACCGCATCTGAAAATACAACAATACACTTCTGCCATGGGAGGGATCTGTGTCCCCCTTCCTTCCTTCGCTGAAAAGGATTTTACAGGTAAGTTCTTACCAAAATCCGTCTTTCAGCTGCAGATAGAAGGAAGGGGGACACAGTCATTACTAGTGGGACGTCCCAAAGCAGTCCAGAATTAAGGGTGGGTAAAAAAACCAACAGAGGCAGATTCCCAACAACTTAAATAAATGCGCAACTAGCGCTAAATACAAGTTCAACAGAACTTTAAACTACAGCTGCCTGCAGGACCCTACGTCCTAGGGCCGCATCAGCGGAAGCACTGATGTCCACCTTATAAAACTTTGTAAACGTGTGGACGGAGCGCCAAGTCGCCACCCGGCAGAGCTGAGCTGCTGAGGCCCCTTGATGAAAGGCCCACGACGAACCCACAGCTCTCGTGGAGTGAGCTCGAATCTTAATCGGGCAAGGTTCGCCCTTAAGTCGGTAAGCTTCTAAGATGGCTGACCGAATCCAACGAGCTATAGAGTCCTTGGAAGCTCGTTGACCACGTCGACGACCTGCTGGAATCACAAAAAGAGAGTCCGACTTCCGGAAACCCTGAGTGATAGACAGACAGAACTTCAAAGCCCGCACTAAATCCAATGTGTGCAAGGCCTGTTCCTTCGCATTTTTCGGTCCCGGACATAGCGAAGGCAACACAATATCCTGGTTAACATGAAATTGTGACACCACCTTAGGTAGAAAATCGCCCCGTGTGCGAAGCACTACACGATCTGGGTAAAACTCCAGAAAAGGAGGCGAACAAGAAAGAGCCGCCAACTCAGAAACCCTCCTCAAGGAGGTGACCGCCACTAGGAAAGCAACCTTCCAAGAGAGGAAGGAAAGGCTAACAGAATCCATAGGCTCAAAAGGCCCATGTTGAAGAGCCTCCAAGACCAGGTTGAGTCGCCAAGGAGAAACAGGTGCCTTCCGCGGCGGAAACTGACGGGTTACTCCGCGAAAAAAGGAACGTACGTCCCTACGCGAGGCTATAGCCCTCCGAAAAAGTAAGGACAGAGCAGAGACCTGACCCCTCAGGGTGCTAACTGCCAAACCCTTGTCCAGTCCGTGTTGTAAGAAAGCCAACAATGTGGGAATGGAAAAAATCCTCGGGTTCCTTGAAGAACCCGAACACCACGAAAAGAAGGCTTCCCAAATCTTGTGGTAAATCCTAGTAGTAGCCGGACTTCTGGCAGCTCGCAGAGTGACAATGACTTCAGCTGAAAAACCCCTGTGGGTTAAGATTTCGGTCTCAAGAGCCACGCCGTCAAACGCAGAGACTTCAGGTCCGGATGACGAACGGGCCCCTGGGTTAACAGGTCCGGACGAAGAGGGAGTGGAAATGGAGGTGCTGCCAAAAGCGACACCATCGTCGAGAACCACGTCCTCCTCGGCCAATCTGGGGCTATCAACAAAGCCGGGACCCTCTCCAGTCTGATCCGACTCAACACCAGAGGAAGTAAGGATATCGGTGGGAAAACATAGACTAGCTCGAATTGGTCCCACGGAGCCACCAGAGCATCCACCGCCACAGCCTTCGGGTCCTTGTACCTGGACATGAATGTCGGTAACTTGGCATTGAACCTGGATGCCATCAAATCCACTTGGGGAGTTCCCCATCGGGAGCACAGTAGTGCAAAAATTTCCTGATGGAGACTCCATTCTCCGGGATCCATCTTTTCGCGACTGAAGAAGTCCGCTGTGGTATTCTGGACTCCTGGAATGTGGATCGCAGAGATGGCTGGCACCGTGTTCTCGGCCCATACCAGGATCCGAGACACCTCCGTCATGAGTCTGGAGCTCCTCGTCCCACCTTGATGGTTGATATACGCAACCGCCGTCGCGTTGTCTGTCTGTACTCGGACTGGCAGACCGGTTAAAGGGACCGTCCAGTGTTGGAGGCAAAGAAAAATTGCCCTCAATTCCAGTATGTTGATCGGCAGTGCAGACTCCTCCGACGACCATACTCCCTGAATCCAGAGATCGTTCCAAACACCCCCCAGCCTGTCAGGCTGGCATCGGTGGTTATGACCGACCACCTTGGAGGGAGGAAAGACTTCCCCAGGGATAACGCTTCCGGACGTAACCACCATCCCAGAGACTCTCGCACTTTGTGGGAGATAATGACACTGCAATCCAGTGAAGCCTGCGATCGATCCCAACGATTCAAAATGAGCCTTTGGAGAGCCCGGCAATGAAATTGGGCAAACGGAATTGCCTCCATTGACGCCACCATCAAACCCAGAAGGCGCATACACCTTCGAAGGGACATTGCTGTCGAAGACTTCATAGTCAGTAAATGACGAAGAAAACTTGCTTGCTTGTCTGGAGGCAGTGACACCACTGCTCGTACCGTGTCGAAATGCATCCCAAAAACAGGATCGACTGTGACGGTTCCAGAGACGACTTCTCCCAATTGACCAGCCACCCGAAGTCCTCCAGGAGCTGAAGGGATAGATTGCGAGCCATCACCGCCTCCTCCTTTGAGGATGCCACAATCAAAAGATCGTCCAGGTAGGGAAGTATCGTAATCCCCTGTCTTCGAAGAATCGCCATGAGAGGTGCCAGAATTTTTGTAAAAACTCTGGGGGCTGAAGTCAACCCGAACGGCAGGGCCACAAACTGGTAATGATCCTGACCTACGGCAAAACGAAGGAAGCGTTGGTGAACCCTTCCGATGGGAACGTGTAAATAAGAGTCGCGAATGTCGATTGACACCAAAAAGTCGTTCTGCGACAGGGCTGCCACAACGGAGCGAAGCGACTCCATGCGGAATTTCCGGGTGCGGACATGCCGATTCAATCTTTTGAGATCCAGGATGGGACGAAATTTGTCCTCCTTTTTGGGAACCACAAAGAGGTTGGAATAAAACCCTCTTCCCCGATCTTCTGGCGGAACTGGTACCACCACACCCTTCAGCAGAAGGGAATCGACCTCCCGCAGAAGAGCTGCTAATAGCTCGGGATCTGACGGAATGCGAGATAGGCAAAAACTGTCTGGGGGTCGAGAAAGAAACTCTATGAAGTAGCCTGCCGAGACAACCCGCGTCACCCAGGCGTCCGCGACGCGGGACGCCCAAGACGACTCGAATTGGAGCAGGCGACCCCCCACTCTAGAGCCCTCGAGTGAAACCCTGGCATCAGTCCGCCTTAGCGGGCTTTTTGTCAGCGCCCCGCTTGTCTGCACGGAAATTTTGCTTCCAGGGAGTGCGAGATTTCTGAGTGGTCTTTTTTCCTGAAAAAGAGGGACGATCCAATCCCAAGAGGGCTGACCGAATCGTCCCCTAGACCGAAAAAAACGCTGATTACTACCGGCACTAGTCCTGCCAGGTGTAGAAACCACAGCTCTTCGCTGCAATAAGGCTGTTTCTTTTGCCTTTGCCTTGACAATCAGCTCTGTGAGGTCAGATCCGAATAGCTGACCACCCTTGTAAGCTAAAGATAGCAAACCTTGCTTGGAAACCGCATCCCCGGTCCACTGCCTAAGCCACAGTGCTCTTCTGACTGTGATCGCCGAGGATTGCGCCCTGGACAGCAGTGACGCAGTATCCAATCCTGGATCAGTGGCATATCGTGCTGCCTCCTCCAGCAACTTAAAAAGCCCATCTACTTCGGATGGCGAGACTCCCTCTTGCCACGCCGTCCGTAGATGGTCTAATCCACATCAGAGATCTCCGAGTCACTACGCGGGGAGGCCAGCACCGGCCTGCGACGCTTCCTGCCATGAGAAGATTTAGCTGACACCCAATGACCTATAAGGTCCGACAGGCCATCAATAGAACGGGTGAGTACCTCTATTTTGGCCACTGCTCCATCACTGAGAACTCCGACAGCTGCGCTAGAGGCCGTCGATTCCTGCGTGTCAGATACGCGAGACTGGTCCTGTAGCAGACCTGGGAGACGGCCCGCATCTTCTGGATCCTGATCTGACATGCCCTCACACAGTATATGGCAGGTTAACCTGTCAGTAACTAGAAAAGTGTGATTTTTTTTTTTTTTTTTAAAAGAGTGCTCAGCTGTCCCCCCAATAAAGGGTTATTACTCTAAAGGGGTTAATGTCGCAGACTCCTCACAACCTCTTTAACTGGAAAGAGTGTGCGAGCGCCAGACAAAATATGGCCTCTATGAGGCAACAGCTGCAGGACAGCACAGCCTGCCACCTTATCGTGCTTCAGAAAGGTGTCCTGCGCTGTGAAGGTGAGAGGGCTAAGCTTCTGTCCTGTAGACAGAAGCGACTCACCCAGCTGGTAGCGGTGCAGTTTCCTTCGGTTGTCAGGGGGAGAGGAGAATGAGGAGCCCGATCAGCAATGGCCGCCGCGCTGTGGGAGGAAGAAACCGGAAAAGAAAGGCAGGAGAAAGAGCGCGCTCAGAGCGCTTCCTGTCCATGAAAAGCCGGGAAAACGTGAAGCCACGCCCCCGCCGGCTTCAAAAAAAGCGCGCGACTCCTCCGGTCTCCGCTCCCCGTGTCCCGCAGGCATTACCTGCGATACCATGCACCGATGTATACTGTAACAGCGGCTGCCGCCGCAGCCGCTGAATCATTAAAAACACAATATACATGTAACGGCGCTGCCGCAGCAGTCGCCGAAGCACTCAAAAACACTATTAAAAATGATGAGTACTCACCAGCCTAGCGCCACAGGGACCCCCAGGGGTTTGTGGCGCTGCGCCCATCGCTTCCCCCCAGGGCGGGGAACGCAGTGACCCCAGAAGCGCGGTTTGCGTCCCCGCCAGGGAAGCAGTCCTCATCCCCCGGGCCGGCAGGGTTCTGCAGGGACCACCTTAAAGGGTAATACAGATCCGCCAAGGGAGAGGTGGGGGTCCAGCAGCGCTGAGACCCCTGAGACCTTTAGACATTTCTATCAGTGTCCAAGTCTCTGTCCGATATAAAATAATAAAATCTTCTGAGGAGCTGCTTCCAGCAGCG